>APFE031186248.1:14713-31487 GCA_000404065.3 Pinus taeda
TTTTTTTTTCTGTGAAGTTCCATAGAAGTCTCAAATGATGTTGGTACACCCTGTTGAATCTACCCTCACATATGAAATACCTATGGATCACTTTCAAAAGCTCATTGTAATGGTCCTGGAGCTAGATGGTGGGGAAAGTCATAGCAAACGTATCGTTGAACTCAGGCTTGACAAACTATTTAAAAGGTTAAATATCAAGCTCATCACCTTTGAACCATTTTTCACCTGTTGTGGGGAGGCTTCTGGCATCTGCAATTAGTTTTTTTGTGACAATGATTTCCACATTCCCTAACTTCACTCTGTTATCATGGAGGGTCATGATGAAGAAGCTAGCCAATATTGTATTATGACCCATTTGCAAGACTTTCTGACAGAATGGAATGCAACTGGAATTCTAAAAAGTGACTTTATTGGCATGTACAGGTCAGAGAGTGAAAGCATGTACAGGTCAGAGACTGAAAGACTCGAAAATTGTGACAATGCAAACTTCACTAAATAGCAGTATTAGACAGTGATGACAAAGTAGGTTTCTAATGTTCAAGGTGAGTGGGAAAGCACCCAATTACACTTTACAATTTACCTTAGCCATTCAGCATTGCATTATGGCTACATTTCTCATTAATAAAACATGAATTCAAGCTAGAAATTTGACTATACGCATGGTTGACAGGCAGGGTGTGCGTAGTGAAGTTTTTTCAAGAAAATGTAACAAGAGCTTTACTATGCTTAATCAAAGTGTTGAACAATAAATTCACAGACTAGGTAACTGAATCCTACCTCCCATAATGTTGAGACTGATTTGTGTGAGCTCTGGTAGATTAGGGACACACTGCGTAATGGTTGCGTAGCGCTCTGCATAGAAACATTGCAACACAATTTCTGAAATTCTGTGTAATTTTCCTTCAATGTGTAACTAGTCTTCAGATCTCCTACACAATGAACCAATATATTCGCCTATGATAAAAAACAATGAAAATTGTGGCCTCGTGAAGTGATTTGAAAATCATTCCTAATCTTTGTTGACATAATTAAACATGGTGTTTAATCGATGTTTCACCTGAAAGAAAATAAAAAATAATAAAATAAAATAATAATAAAAATAAGAAATAAATAAAATAAAAATAAACAAATAAATCATATTTGAATTTGGGAGTGTGAGAGGATCTAGGAAAATGATGTGGGTAAGATGATAAAAGTTTGCGTATGGTCTATGTGGGTAAGGTTCACTCATCATATGCAATGATGCTTTAGTAAGGGAATTTAGGCCTAGGGTAAAAAGGGACTTAGGATAAAAGGGGATTTAGGCCTAAAATAGGAATAAGGGATAACATGACTATTTAGGAATAGGAAAAAGTTTGAAAGAATAAGGGGATAAGGGAATAGGATGATTAGGGCTACGAAAGAAAATAGGGAATAGGAAATGAGGGAAAGAAATGATTTTACAAAAGGGAGAAAAATTGTGACATTTGTGACCATGTTGCTTTAAACATCATCCCTTTGACTGTAAACATATGTTCAGGTGAACACCCTAATAAACCCTCAAAACCCTGACTGAAAAATCATAATGACACCTCTCAAAAACTCAAACACCCCTTCCCATTAATGATAAAAAAAATTATGGACAAGTTCATGATGACTTTCCAAGTAGTAGCTGGTCAAACTCATGACAGTGAAAATGCTTATGAGTTTGACCTTTTCCATGACAACAAAATTATTTTCGAAGAAATTTGGCTATTAATAAACTAATTGACTCTAACATTGGCTCCATTGGGGATGGAAGCATCCCTGTGAGGTGCCAAGAATGACACCACAGACTAGAAGCCTATCCATTGGGCAATAGAAATAATGTACAAAACTAATAAAAGACTGACAAATCTAGAAACATTTACTGATCGGACTAACTAAAAGAGACTGCATAACTGACAGACTCTAATTTGACAAACTGACTTATTTATGGCAACAGAAACCCATGACCTTATGGCCTTCACCTCAAGCTTCAAATCCCAACTACTACTACTCACACTTTCATTATTCAACAATAAAGCGATATATATAATGACATCATATTGAAATAGTGAAATTATGTGAGAAAGTGCTTCAACAGCCTTCAATTTACAGGACCTACTCAAAGTGGTTCATCAAATGAATCCTCAAGTAGATAAGCGTTCTTTCTCATGAATGCAGTAATCTTAAATGGTCCCTTCCACATATTTTCGAACTTTACATGTTTTCCCTTGTCTTCATTCTGAGCATCCCACTTTAATACCATATCTCCAATTTGAAAATCAGTTGCCTTTGTTCTTCTATCATAATTTATATTTATTTTGTGTTCTCCCAACTGTGTGTTTTTTAACACCTTTTCTCTGGACTGTTGTATTTGAATCATTTGGCCAATCCTTCCTTGCATTTCATTTGGTTCTACCTCAACCTCCTGTAATAGTTTCATGACTGGAACTCCCAATGAAGAAGGAAAAAGTGCATTTGTCCCATAGACCAGCTTAAAAGGAGACATTCCTATTGACTTCTTGGTACTTCCATGATCTACCCACAGTGTGTGAATCAAGGTTTTATGCCAGCTCTTCTTTTTCTCCTACAACAACTTCTTGATAATGTTGACCAGACTTTTATTAGATGACTTAGCCAAGCCATTATCTTGAGGATAATAGGTTGTTGATAGAACGATGTTGTATTTATGGAAAAATTATATCATCTTCTTTTACTTAAAGGAAACATCATTATCTGTGATAATTTTTTGTGGACAACCAATATGAGACAAAATGTTACCTTCTAGAAATTGAATGATCACTGTGTCGATAGTTTGTCTGGTGGGGACTACTTCAATCCACTTGGTAATGTAGTTTGTTGTCTTTAATATTCACATGTGTTGTCCAGATGAGGTGGGATGAATTTCACCAATAAAATCGAGTACCCATTGCTAAAATGGTGAATCAATTGCTATAGGCTTCAGTGTAGAGGGAGAAACTTTTTTCTGCCTTCAAACTTCTGACATTCCCAATAGCTGGCTACTTTTTTATAAACATCAAATATAAAACTAGGCCAATAAAGGCTAGCTCTTAGGATCTTGTTCGTTGTGGTTTTCCAATACAAGTTCCCACCACAATCGCCTTTTTGGAACTCCTCCATTACTACTTGAGCCTCGTCTTTTAACAAAAAATTGAGCAACATTCCATCAAGATCCTTCCAATATAAGAACTGATCAATAATGCAGAATTTTACTGTCTTCAATTTTAGAAGGCGAGCTTTAGTTTTAGGCCATTCTGGAGGTGCTTGTAAATGTTGCAACACATATAAAATATCAGCATACCATGGTGAGGAAGCAAACGTTTCCGACACTTGTTGGCTAGTATTTGAGATTTCCTCTTCTATCAGGATAGCTAAGGAATTGATTTGAAGTGACTGCAGATTTGATTCAGCTAACATTTGAGCCAAGCCTTGCCCTTTAATCAATTTTGTTGGCTTGATCTCAATGTAATATTCAAGTATGGAAGCGATCCACTTACCCCTTCTCCCATCTAGATCACTCTGAGTCAAAATGTTTTATATTGCAGCACTAGGCATATAAGCCACAACATGGGAATGCAAAATATATACCCGAAAATCTTTCAAAGCCTTGACAAAAGAAAATGTTTGTTTCTCCACTATGTCATATTTGAGTGCAGCATCTCTAAGCACCCTGCTGAAAAATGAAATGGGTTGTTCAACTCCCTGTTGATTTTTCTGTAACAGGACAACAACAATACTGTGCTCATAAGCAAAATGAAATACTATGAATTCTCGTGTATAATCTGGACTGGCCAACGTGGGAACATGGGACAATGCTTCCTTAACTTCACTTAGAAATTTTTGGTTGTCTTCACCCCATTTCACCTCATTGTCCTTCTTTAACATGTCTGTAATTTTTCTCAAAATTTCGGCGAGATTCAGAATGAATCTCCTCAAAAAATTAATTTTTCCCAAAAAGGACTAAATCTCCTTTTTACTTCTAGGAATCTCCATTTTCTAAATTGTTGCAACTCTATTAGGATCTATTTTGATGCCATCTTTCGAAATGATATGACCCAACAATTTTCCTTCCTCTGATACAAACAATGATTTCTTGGGGTTTAATGAAATGTTGTAATTCCTACACTTCTCAAAAACTTCTCTTAAGTGCTACAAATGATCATCATTAGATTGTGAATAAACAGTAATATCATCAAGGTATATGACAAGAAACTTATATTTTTCCTCTGCAAAAGCCATATCCATAGCTCATTGAAATGTTTCCCCTACATTCATCAGACCAAACGACATCTTGAAATATTTGAAAGTGCCCCAAGGTGTGGTGAAGGCAGTCTTATCTTGGTCTTCTGGGTGAAGCAAAATCTGGTTATACCTGAAAAAACCATCTAGCAAGGAAATTCTTTTTGCACCAACTACCTTCGAAAGAACATGGTCCATTTTTGGCAGCAGATAGTTTTCCTTGAGTGAAACCCTATTCAAATTCTTGAAATCTACACATAATTTTATCTCTCCTATCTTCTTTTTTACTGGTACCAAGTAGATAACCAATCGAAAAAAAGAAGAGGTATTATAATGTCGACATCAAACAAATTCCTTACCTCCTTTTCAATCAAGGGAAAAATAACTGGATTTGTCCTTCACAGCTTCTCTTGAATGGTTTTTGATCTGCTTTGACTGATATTATATGTTGAATAATGTCTTTGTTATACACCTTTAAGTCCTTGTATCCTCAGGAAAACACATCAAAAAATTCAATCATCAATTCCAAACATGTTTTCTTCATTTCCGAACTCAATATCTTAGACAACTTTATAATTTTTGGGTGTTTTGTTGTACCTATATTGCATTCTTCAACGCCTTCTCCTACAGGTGCTAGTTTTGGCCTTTTGGCCACATCATTATGGTCAAACAACCAAAGGTACAAATCCTCTTGGAAGGACGTTGTCTTTGAGCTATAATATCTTTAACTCAGTATCTTGTTTATCTAACTCTTCTTTCAACTTATTAATAAAATTCCCTTTATCTACATCTTCCCATCCGCCATCCCTTTCCAATTTCATTTTGGAAAATCCCTCCTTCATTAGAAAAAATTTCTCCAACTGCTTGTCATTTTCGGAGACTTGCCAGTGCTTCATATTATCCGGGACAGCAAGCCTATGCCTGAATTCTACCTTGTATTTCCCTTTAACACTGCTCAGAATTTCAAAGTCAGAGGCGAAGTGGCCAATCCATCCACAACAACATTATCCTTTCTTGGAACAACTGAAAAACTGTAGTCAACAAAATTTTGCAAATAATCTAGTACAACATTATGATAAGCATGCATCCAAGGGTGTTTTTTTTGATATTCACCTTTAACCTATCTAACAACCAACTCATAATATCCATAAACAACTATTCTTCTAGCTCCTAATTTCTTCAAATTTCGTAAAACCAAAATGAGAGCTTCATATTCTACTACATTATTAGTACAATAAAAAAACTAACCTGTATGAGCATATCTCTTACTTACAAACTTCTGGGTTGATTATCCATATCCTCGCACCAACACCTTATTTGCTTCCTACCCGATCAAAATTCATAGTCCAAACGCAAGGTTTTTTCTGTTATTTTTTTCCTATTTCAGCGTTCAAACTCTCAGTTTTCCATGGACACTTTGGCTTCTCTATTCCTTACTTTTGTTGTTCTCCTGTCCCTCTATTCCACTATTGTTTTCTTCATAATTTTCCTTGTTATTTGCTTCTTTTCTAATGTCTGGAACAACTGATTTTATTTTGTTGTCTTGTTCTTATTATTTTCCCAAAATTTCTAAATTATGAGCGTTGTCCCTCTCCTCTTCTACATCTGAAACATTCTCTTCATCATTTGGACAACCCGAATTGAATAACACAAATGAGTCCAAATCATAAGGAACAGCGTGCAAAGGATGACTCACTGGTTTATCCTTACTACTGATCATGTATTGCATGAGAAGTTCTCGGTATAACCTGCTTGACTGACCTCTGAAAACTGAAATTGTGATGTAGGACATGTTTGTTTGCAATTCCCCATGCAATTTCACCATCCAAGATCTAGACAAAATCATACCATACCTGGGAGGTATACTCGCTACCACAAAATACATAACCATACATTTTGAAGGAATTTGAGTTGAGGACACCGCTAAATCCTTAATTAATCCCAGACACTTCACCTTACTAGAATCAAATGAATAGAGGTCCTTGTATGGTATTGCAATATCTAGGAATAACCTCTCCATGATCACTTTCGGCATTAGATTATGTGAGGCTCTAGAGTACAGCATAACATTATGCAGTATTTGCTCATGCACATTCCAACTGACATAAAAAGGAGGAAAATCCCCATCTTGCTCTTTGTAATCAATCTTTGGTCCAAAGATAATAGTTGGATTATCATCTGCTATATTAACTATATCATAGGATTTGTCTACTCTAAGTGCCTTTAAAATATGAGATCTATATTGGTCATTTCTTACCAATTCACCAAGAGGAATAGAGATTTTTAATTTACCAATTTCAGCTTCAAGATTAAAAGGATTTGATACCTTTTCAATCTCTTTATGGGCATCTTCCTTCTTTTCTGCAACATCTTTGGATGTATCTTCTTTCCTCTGCAAGATAGTGATAGGAGGCTCCTTCCTTTGGGCACTTGTACTTGGGAAATCCTCTCTTTGGGCACTTGTACTAGGGGCATCCTTATTCACATTGTTGGCTACCATTTCTTTGTTTGTTGTGTTGTTGATTGGTATTTCTTTTTTCATTGCATTGTTTCCCACAATTTTGTTCCTCAAATTATATTGTCGTTGCACTTGCATGATGGAATTTTGATATCCCTTCGTATACTCCTGAATTTTAGTCATCAACACATCATTTTGAGAATGAGCAAGTAGCAACTGTTCATCCTCTGCCTCAAAAATTTCAAGCAGCTCCTACTCTTCATCTTCTTTAGTCTGATACATATCTTGCTGCATGTTGGTGGCTAGATTTGCATACTTTTACTCACCATTTTACCCTGTTCTTTTTATCCATTTTACACCAATAATGGTTAATCGATATCTTAAAACACACAGGCATACCTCTTCTCATGTCTTTATGGATTATTGGTCAATGAAGCATAGTCATAGGGGATTACTACCTAAGCGGCTTGCTAATTTAGTTATTTCTACCAATTTGAAAGAAGAATGACTAGGAACATGATTCATTGAATGATACTATCAAAGTTGGCAGCAATATCCTTGAACATTGGCTACAACCGTGAATCAATCTCTCGATTGACATGATACTATCTTTTACATTATTTTTTGTTCTGAAAACCACCATGTAATTAAAAGGAGACAACGTCGTAATTCTAGGAACTGTATTATTGATAAAAATGTATAAAGTAGGGTTGCGGGCTATGAAAGCTATCACTGTTAAGATTCATTAAAGTTATAGGATAAATACTCTAACTCTGAGTCTGTAACAACATACTTGTAATATTTCTTTAATTAATGATAGTTTGATCTTCTGAGCATATTGTGATTCGTTGATCTCACCACAACCTTGATCATAGAGTTAGGGTCACTCTCCTCACCAAATGTTGTTGGATTAGATGTGTGTTTAGGTTTATTTTCATGAGTTTAGTGTTTTTGTGAATGTTTATTAGTGTGTGCTTTGAGTCCTAATTGTTGTTACAATTATTACTTGTTGTTGCTCTTATTTGTTGTTACAGTTATTTCTTGTTGTTACACATTGATGAATTTATAATTAATGTTCAATGCTGGGTAGGGAAACTGTGGCCTACACATAAAATTCATGATAGCCTTGAAATAACTGGTATAACCCCGGGTTGGCAATTGAATGTGGATTGCGTAAGTTGAATGATTCATACTTGAACACCAACATTTTGGTGCCATTGTTGGGGAGGATATCAAAGGTGTGAAAGTACGAACAGTGTTGACCATAGCACTGATCTCTCATCCTAGCGAAGGAAGCTTACACCTTGCTCCAATTCCTGAGTATTAGATCGTTTGGTTGTTTGGTTTCTTATTTTTTTAGGATTATTCTCTTGTCCTAGGGAAGGAAGTTTTATCACCTTGCTCGAGGTCTCGAGCTTTAGGTTTCTCTTTTTAGCTTTCATAAGTATTGCTCTCACATCCTGGGAAGGGTAGTTTTATTTTTTGCCTGTTTCAGGTCCTGAGCTTGATTTTTTTTATTTGTTTATTTTCTCTCTTGTTTTCTTTAGGGGCCACTCTCTCGTCCTGGTGGGGGGATTTCTTATCCTACTCCAAGTCTTGAGCTTTTAATTTGCTTGAATGTTTCCCTTTTTAAAAGGGGTTGATTTAGGCAGAATAAATTACATCCAAGAGATCATCTCAAGGGTTGAGTCTGGAGTATTGTCAGAAGCTTCGATTAGGGTAAGATCTCATACGAGATCTAGATGAAAATCAATTTCACAACCAGAACCTCCCCCAATATCATAAGTGCAAGCTAGGGAAGAAGAAGTAGCAAGAAGAGGATCTAAGGAACTGCATATTGCAAGTTCAAAGCAAGAATATTTGAGGTAATTATTTGCACCATTTGATCAAGGGAGTGTTGTTAAACAACTTCAATCACCTGTTATAGAACAACTAGAGCTAGAACCTATTGAGATTCCAATTGGGTATTGGCAGATATTCATGGCTCCTGCAACTTCTTCCTAATTAGAGATAACAAAGGTGATGCGCCTATGAAGCCTATTGTTTTAACAACACTACCTAATTTCCATGGTCTTTCTTCCGAGGATCTGAACACATTCCTTTTTGAATTCGACATTTTTTTCGAGGGTATGATTATATTTTTATGCTTAGAAATTGAATATATTCCCCTCTACTTTGAAGGGAACAACTTTGAGATGGTTTATGGGTTTAGGGGGAAAATCTATTGCTACATGGGATGATATGAAGACGATTTTCCTCAAGAAATATCAGGAATACTACAAATCCTGAGATGTAAAGGAAGAAATTTTTAAGATTATGCTAAAAGAGGATGAGAAAATGGAAGATTTTGTGGAACGTTTTCAATATAGTTTGCAAAGATCAAGCCACAGTGACTTGGATAAGAATATATTTAAGATCATATTTCTCAAAGAACTGAGGGAGGAATCTCTGGAGCTATTGAACGTAGTAGAGAAAGTAGATATATCAAAGGAATAATTTGATACCATCTGTGAATTATGCATCAAGTGTTCAGGAGGGGCTGCAAGACAGAGGTATGGAGTCCAAACTCTCAAAACATCCAACGATGGAGTTACAAAGGCTAAAATCGGGAATCTGCTGGACAACCTGAGAACCGATACCCTAAGCACATTACCATCGCAGCTATGCGTGTTGCAGGAAAAATAGAAGCAGATGGAAGCATAGAAGGCTATGTCTATTTTATGACTCAATGCAGGAAGAAGCATCCATTGAAGGAATGTCCATTAAATTCTGTGGAGACTTGTGGGATATGTGAGCAGAGCCATTCCACTAGCACTTGCCTGTCTCTTCCTGGATTGAAGGTAGTATTTCAGGGAACAAATGAAGAAGCATATCATCTTTACTTTATGGTATCAAGGAAACCATGGCAACCACAACCGCTGAACATGAGTCAAGGTATGCCCCAAGACCCGTCTTAGTATTTTAATAATATGAATTTTGGTCAGCAGTCTGTACCCTTTTCACCTTCTTGACTGCAATATTACCAATATCCAATGCCCTGACACCCATGGTACCCCCAATCTAGTTCAAATTTGTCATGGTCCCAGAATTGGTGTGGACCTCCTCCTCCTCCTTCAAGACAATTCTCCTAACCTATGCCACAACAATGGCTACAGCTACCTGCTAATGCACTCACTAGTAATCCTCCTCTTCGTCCTCAACTGTTTTTCCAATCCAATCCAAATTCAAATAATTGAGGGGCTCAATAGTTTGAGACACTCAACCTCCCTTCATATAGTATCACCACCATGGAATGTAATGAATTAAATCTTCAATCTGGTCGGGTGGTCAATACTCAGAATTCACCAATAATTGTTGAACATACTGATGATGAAGTATCAGAACCAGAACATAGAACAATAGGGGATGATCCAACATAGATTCCTATAAAGAAACAAACCCCTTGACAAACTATTGTTACTAAAGGATGTCAGACTGATCCACCTTATCTGGAAATATTATCTTTGAGTAAACAAAGTCCTCATCTTGAATTTGACCTTTTAGGGGAATTGCAGAATTTATTCATTAAAAATTCTTATACTTCAGGCTATGAAGGATGTACTGATTTATGCTAAATAAATTAAATAATATC
Organism: Pinus taeda; assembly: GCA_000404065.3. Lineage (NCBI taxonomy): Eukaryota > Viridiplantae > Streptophyta > Pinopsida > Pinales > Pinaceae > Pinus > Pinus taeda. The sequence continues at coordinate 25,066 of APFE031186248.1, forward strand.
GTTCTAAGAAACTTGGAAAAAAATCAAAGGACCCACTTACTAATCCTGTCATGGGTAAATTATGAGATATAATGTTGGGGAAATTTGTACATGTAAAATGCAGGGATCTTGGGAACCCGATTCTGATAGTACAGATTAATGGGGTGGATATCCCAAATGTATTGATAACTTTGGGGGTAGTGATTTATGTTATAACCTCTACAACCGTGATTACCTTGGGTCTGTGAAATCTTAAACCAACTCCCACTATCCTAGAATTAGTAGATCAGTCTACTATAAGACTAGTAGGGAAGCTGGAAGATATCACTATTTCAGTAGACTCATGGTAGTACGTGGTTGACCTTTTGGTTTTACATACCTAATCCCCAGCTAGTGGGCATCCCTTGATTTTAGGAATACCTTGGCTCACAACCGCAGATGCTTACATTGGGTGTTGGTCTAGAAACAAGGTAATATCCAATGGGGAAGTCACAAAGAATCTTATCTTTTACCCCCTGCAGAACCAAGTTCATCAAATAAACTCGGATTTACCTTGATATAGAAGTCTCTACTTACCAGAGAGCCTGAATCTAGGAATGAAGAAGTTATACCTCTTAGGGTCCTATAATTTTTATAGAATCATTTGATTATATCTAATCATTATTATGTTTGAGATGTTGTAAATAATATTTCCTCCTGCAAATTATTTCCAAAGCAGCACCAAGTACTAAGATTTAGGGAGATTTTTGCATATAAATGTTTGGATCATACTGCGGGTATTTTCATTAGAAAGAGCTCAAAAGTAGATTTTCAACAGTACATCATGCACTCAAATTCAATTCCTTGATCAAAGGAAAGAGAAAGCTGAAGTCTGCACCAGAAATCACATAAGAAAGCATAGGTGAGAAATCATATATTTTGAATTATTAAAATTAATTCCAAAAATAAATGAATAAATATAAACTTTAAAAAAACATGAAAAATCATTTATTCATTATAAATCCAAAAGTCAAGGCCTATGGCCCACCCCGCACTCATGCATTAATTCCCCACACCGTTAAAGACATCCAGATGTGTGCATATTATAATCCATGGTTATGAATATGTTTCAGACCCCAAATTCCCCCAACGTTAAAGGCATTGAGATGTGTGCATATTATAATCCATGGTTATGAATATGTTTCGGACCAGCCCCTTCTGACATTTAACCAAAGGGGAGTTCGAAAAGTGATTTTCACTCTTACCGTCCTTTACAACTGTCACCCTCACGTGATTTCAGACCCTCCTCCCCCTAAACCTCTTACTACCCACCGCACCTCCAAAATCCATTAACTGTATTGGTTTGACTTTTATAAATATGGCTGGAATGGAATTTCATGTGATCACGAAACCAATGTTCTATGGATGGGAGGTTGAATGAAAGAGATCAATCGAAACCAGATTTTTAGAGGAAATTCAAGGATGGGAAGCAAAGTTGGTGAAGTGAAATGACAAGCAAAAGAGTAAAATAATTTTACAGCTACAGGAAAAAAATTCATGGATGCTGAAAATAAATACACGAGAAAATAAGAGGGAAAATTTGCAATAGTATGTTCATGAAAGAAATGTACAGGAGAGAAAAAATAAGGAGCTTCATGTAAACTAGTTTTACAAATAAGAGGACAAGTCAAAATGAAAGTCAAAATAGAAATGTTTTACCAACCATGGATTTAAAAAAAGCAACATATGGTTTTGCAAATCCATCCAAATATTTACAAGAGTAAAAGAAGGAAGGTAAAAGGAGAAAGAGGACATGGTTATGAAAACAACACATGGGTTATGGATTCCAAAACATGATGGATTTATAAATCATTCTAATAAATACTTTGAATTATGAATTTCATTTAAATATTTGGAAATATCAATTTAAATATATTATTTAAATCCAAATATTTTGTGATAAAACAAAGTATTTAAAAGATGATGGATAAAACAATGCACATTACAGCAACATGATAAATAGTGATGACATTGCATATTCAGCACAACAGATTTAGAACAGAAGGAATAGAAAGACATCGAGACACGGACTATTAGAGAATAGTTTGTAACTCAATTCCTTTTTTGAGATTTGATATTAGTTCAGCACAAGATCTCACGATTTTTTGTAAATTAATTTATAAATACTTCATCTTATCAAGGGTTGGTTTTTGAACAAAATAACACTATTGTATATTGTTGAAGCATCAATGGATTTTCCAAGTAATACAGAAGCTCTTTCACAGGATTCTTGTGTCAAGTTGTTGGTGAAGTGCATCTATCTGTCTTATGTGTTTATATTTCTCATTTCATAGCACATATTTGTTTTCTAAATCTGAATTATTCAAGAGATAAGTAAAAGGAAGCATTTGTTTAAATCTACACTCTGCACCTGGTTATGAATAATTTCAATGTTTTCTTCTGATTTTTAAATATAGAATTCAGGTCACAATGCTCTATGTTCAAAGTGAATTTTAATCTGTTCTCCTTTCTCCATTTCACAGACTTTAAAGAATCCATTGAGTTTGGCTACCCTGCCCTGTGAGATCTATTTGTAGACACTACAATCAATCTTCATTTTATGTAACAGACTCCATAGCCCAATGATAATCTAGTTATCAACAAACCACTCAAATACAAATCAAACCTTAAACCTCATAACTAGCCTAATATTCAATCCAACAAAGTTAAATCTTGTAGAGAGAGCCCTCTCTGAAGTTGGGAAGGCTAGATCTCAGCTTCCAAAGTTGGTTTGTGGTTACCTTGGTGATTTTATTCTGCAACCTCAAAAAATTATTGAGTGCTAATAAGACCCATCCTTACCATCAGCGAGGCTCTTTGTTTTAGTGCTGAAATGGAGGATGACACCATTAGCACCTTTCTCAATAGTCCCGATTCCGTTTCTGAATCAACCTGTCAGCTGTTAGAAATTTTCATGAGTTGTAATGTTCAGGAAGATATTGAACCTGAAACAGAAGTAAAAAACATTCATGAAATTGTACCTCGTATCAGTGTTCCTGTAGAATTTGAACAAGGGAAAACATTGGTTATTAATCCTAACATTCCACACTCCCAATCCGAATAGCTGCTGAAAGTGCTTCGAGAGCCTAAAGAAGCCTTTGCTTGGGAGTATACAAATATGAAAGGAATCCCTACTGATTTATGTACTCATCATATATACATTAAAGAGGAACTTCAACCTATTAGGAAGCCACAAAGAAGAATGAATCATGCCTTAAAAAACATTGTCAAAGATGAATTACAGAAGTTATTAGATGTGGGTTTTATTTATCTAATATTAGACATTCAATTTGTTTCCCCGCTGGTCATTGCTCCTAATAAGAATGGAAAGTGGTGGATTTGCGTTGATTACAGGGAACTAAACAAAGCAACTCAGAAAGACCATTTTCCCTTACCCTTTATTGACCAAGTTCTTGATACATTAGCAGGGGAAGGAGTTTTTCTCCTTTCAGGATCGAGAAAAAACTACCTTCACATGCCCTTAGGGAACCTTTGCCTACCGAGTCCTTCCATTTGGCCTCTGTAACACACTTGCTACCTTTCAAAGGGAAATATTAGGAATTTTCTCTGATCTAGTTAATGATAGTGTTGAGATTTACGTGGATGACTTCACCCCATATGGGGATTCCTTTACAGAAACTTTGAAAAAATTAGAGAAAGTACTTGAAAGATGCAAGAAAACACATGTTTCTGTTAGTACAGTCAAATTTCATATGATGATGAAAGAAGGAATAGTGATGGGACAATTGCTTTCAACTGCAGGAATTCGGGTTGATCCTGTGAAGGTAGAGGTAATATTAAAATTTCCTATGCCTAAGACACCGACACAGGTACACAACTTTATTAGTTATGCTAGCTATCATAGCCATTTCATAGAATTTTTTTCTAAAATAGCATTCCCACTTTTTCAATTACTACCTAAGGATGTAGAATTTGTGTGGATTGGTGAATGTGAAGCAGCTTTTGTAGAAATCAAAGAACTAGTCTGCAAGGCTCTGATATTACATGGTTCTGAATGGAATCTCTCGTTTCACATCTCTACTGATGCTTCTCAAACAATAGTAGGGGTGGTTTTGGGGAAACATGAGGACAAGAAACTGTATGTAATTTACTATGTCAGCAAGAATTTTACCCTTGTTGAATTAAACTATACGGTAACTGAAAAGGAGTTCTTGGTTGTCATTTATGTTATTAATAATTTCGACATTATATCACAAGGTATCCTACTTTCATGCACATTGATCATACAACTATCAGGTATTTGATGAGCAAACGAATAAACCCTGGTCATGTTATAAGATGGTTACTGTTAATTCAAGAATTTGATATTACTGTTTAGTCAATTTAGTGTTATCTAAATTGCTAGTATTAATTGTCAACCCGGGGCTCGTAAGCTGATGAAGTGTGGTGCACTATATGTGCTTAGTTAACCTCTTTCTTACTTCGTTGTTTTATAAGGTTATAATGTTCAACTCTTCCTAACCTTCTACTTTCAACATATAGTACTATGTTAAGCACGATTAAGAATAAGTCCAAAAAGTAATCAAGCTCTAAACTTGCAAGGAAAGAGCTTGAAAGAAATAACTTGAAATGAAATTGAAAGCAAAGAAATTGAAATGACTTGAAAGTAAATGACCACAATCCAATGGCATTAGTCTCTATTCATATTGCTGCAAAGAAAATAAGAAAATCACTTCAAGGATTGATATTAATGATAATCTCCTTCTAACGCTCTGTTTCTACTGCGTATTTGCAATAAAACATGATGAGAAGGGAGCTGAAAACAAATCCAAGAATTGATCAAAACTCTAATCTACTTTAATTGACAAATTGTAACACTACTAGACCTTTTCCAACATACTGCTCCTACATGTGTGATTATGTGTAACAAGTGGAAAAAGTGTTAGTATCACAAGCCAAGTCTACTCAAATACAAGCTGCAATTAATCAATGTTCTGTTCTCTTGAAAAATAAGTCATTCATGATAAAGAGAGCATAAATTAGTTAGCATCCAACTTGTAAAACTACACTAAAACTAGTCTAGAAAAATAGAGTAAAAAGGGCAACACTATGAATAAGACAACTGCAACTACCATTAGATATTAAAGCAAATACAACACACAATCCCGGGAGAAAATAAAATGCAATAATTCAAACTGTACAAGGCAGGGGCCCCCTTCTACCTATAAAATCAAAGCATACTTAAAATTGCATGAATGAAATCTAATCTACTTACATCCTAATGTGCTCCATGACATCTACTTCACATCTCCTTCCATGTTGAGAACATCAAAGCTTTATTCAATTTCTTCAAAAGTGCAAAGTACAAAAGCCATGAGACTAAAAAGAGACTAACATAAGCTAATCTTAAGAACTCAAGAACTTGGGACTAAAAGACTAAAAGACTAAAAAGACTCCCTAATGAAGGAGAGAGATCTCCTATTTATACAAAAAGATGAGAGCCATCTCATTAATGATAATCCATGAATTTCTCCCTCTACCTCTAGAGTCCTAATCAAAATAGGAACTGATAAGACACATGTCTTTTTAGAGTTACAATACAATTAGGAGATGTGACACATATCCTCATGATCCCATGATTCTTTCCAACCAAATTCGAATTTGGCCTTAGAGTGCCACATAAGAGTCTTCTAGAAGTCTCCTTTCAACCTACACATGTCAACAAACTCAACCCATTTGTTAGGTATAAGCATATGCACATTATTTTCTAATGTTTAACCAAAAATTCACTTAAAAGGCTTAGAAATAATAAATATTGGAAAAACATAAAGGTAGCCCAATGATAATGAAAGTGGGATGAATGTGGTGACATAGTAGTGAAATGGAGGTGAAATGGAGGTGATATAATGGACATAATAGTGAAAGTGTAATGGAAATGAATGACATTTTCAAGACTCAACATACCCCCCAACTGAAGCTATTGCATGTCCTCATGCAACATATATTACATTGACTCTTTTGATCCTTGAGCTTTGGCTTAACTTTGCATGACATCATTTGATAACTTCATAATTCTGCAAAGTGTTTTACTTGAATTGCAACATGGTTGGTTCTTGTGTTACAACCATTTTTTTTTTTTTGTTGCCTCTTATTTTGATCTTTGAACTTTGCATAATGATATTTTGATTATTGTTGCAAAGTATATCTTTATTGGATTGCATGATGGTTGGTTCTTGTGTGACAACCATGATTTTGTTTATATCCAATTTATCCTTTAAGCACTTTTTCAAAAGCCATTGTATGCTCATAATAGCAATGTAATAATGAATATATGTTGGAAGTATGTGAGCTCTTGAATATGTTATGGACATGGAAAGATATGAATATGAATGTATTCCCCCCCCAACTGATGGTATTGGCAATTTTATGCAATGAGGAAGAGA
>APFE031186252.1:0-40509 GCA_000404065.3 Pinus taeda
GCAAGGTAGAGAGAACCTGCGTACCTAGAGATAAACATGTTTTTTAGTGACTTTCTCTCTTTTTTGAAGTTTGACATGAAGAGCAGAGGTATTAGGCTTGAAAAGGAGGATAATATGACTATTGATGGAGCCATATTAACTGTAGAGAGTCATGGTGACAAATTTCAGTGTAACACCCTTTAGATTGACTGACAGCATAAAATTATTAATATGTTCTTCTGCAGAAGTTCCAGCATCTGGATTAAATTTGGGTAACCATTTCTCGGGGTAATTGGGTAATGGATGTAAAGGTGTAGGCATAGTAACTGCACCGGGACTTCTCCATGGTCTTTGAGCCATTTTAGGATTACCGACGTTCGTTGTGGTGTTCCAGGTGCTTGAGGTGGAGGTGGAAGTATTGACTGAAAAGATTGTGATGCTTGAGATGAAGTCCCTTGGTGAACAACTATATGAAGTGGTGATGTGGGTGTATGACTTCGCACAGGTGATGATGAAATGGAAGATGATGGAGAAAGGGTATCACTACCAGAACCTTCAGTTGTCTTTTTGATCCTTTTCCTTTCAGGTAAAGGAAATTCAGGTGGCTCAACACCTAGATTTTCACTTTGGAGTCTGGTAAGACGAGGGGGTAAGTGAAATTGCGAAGTATGACTGCCTTGTGATACTTCAGATCTAAGAGGGGATATTGAGAAGCCTTGAAGTTTTTGGATGATGGATTGGACTTCAGGGGACTCCGGACTTAAGTGTTCTGAAGTATGATGTAATTGAGCAGTAGTGGTTGATTCCTCTTCGTCTCGTCTGGAAACTGGAGATTCAGAATGCGAACGAGATATTCGAGGAGAGGTGGAGGGTGAGTTGATCTTTGAATGGTTTTTAGGTGTTGTCTTACTCACCATTCATAGCGTAGGCCCTCCTTCTAGTGCTAGAAATGTTGAGGCCTCGGAAATCGTTGCCACAACATCGGGGATAACCACCTGGTCCGGACCTTGGTACAACTCCTTTTCCGTTTGGAATGGTGGCTCCGACTTGAGATAATGGGACCAGTTTCCTGATAATGAAATAAAAGGGATGGATGGGTAATGAATAAATTGCTTAAATGATAGGCGAATGACTTATTCTATTGACAAAATAGGGAAACTAATACTAATCCCAGGAACAACTTATTCATTCAGAATGTAGCGTTAAATATTCTTTATCTATTTATCAGGCAGATAGATGACTCTGTAAAATAAATAATGATGTTCAATCATTCAAAGATTACTTCACATGAATAGTCACAATGAAGCGATGTGTACAGATTAATACATTCACTGTTCATATCATCGATACATATATACGTCTAAAAGGAGAGCATGCGATAAACAACCAGTAGTGGAATGCATAAAGAATGCTATGAAAAACACACACATATATATATAAGCGATAGTAGCGAGAGCGATTTCAATAACAATTCATATAACGAAAAAGAATAAAGACGCAGATAATAGTACCATGTGAGATGTAGATCGATCCGAAATATCAATCGCTATTCAGAATTCCTTCTTCAACACAGAAATGCTTTCAAACAATGACAATAGTGCACATTTGCATAAAAAATTTCCTTATCAAATTCAGAATAATTGGTCAAGTTTCATAAAAGAATATCCCTGAAGTACAATAGTGCAACTTCAGGGTTTAAGTCATATACAAAACTTTTACGACCCTTTCTAAGTGCATGAAAGGGTCTTTAAATACTACTAAACTAAAAAGATCTATGAAACAAAATCCTACTAAATTGGTATCAGTAAATCTGGTCTACTTCTCAGGGGCGATCTGGCAGTCGACGAAATGATTCATGCCTCAGGTTGCTTGCCCTTAAACCTTAGCTGGCTTATCATGAGCATTGGTTCTACTTTTGGCAGTTTGTTGAGGCGTAAACTGAATTGGGCGGCGAAGGTGGCATCCTGGATGTCGGGTATAATATAACCGACAACATCGGTTAGGCACTTCAAGATGGCTCTTTGGCTGTATGGTTTGATTAAAAAGAACCAATACGCATCCCATGTCAGACTATTGACTCCAGCGATCAATCTTTTGCTTTTCTCCAAGTCCGGATAGCATGAATGCTCCAATATATTTGCTATTGTTAATTGACCTGGAGTGCATTGAGAAATTGTGTTAGATAAATACAATGTATTATTTACTAATTCAATTAAATTTCCACTGATTGTCCTGCATCTGGAAGTCACTCTTTCTGCTTTCATCAGTTGTGATTGCCATTCTGTGAACAATATTTCTTTGTGCGATTCTAGAATTCTTGGTAGATTAGCTGCCCGACCTACATCTGAATCCCGCCATTCTATAAAGTTTGTCAGTGTTTCTTCTGCTTGATCCAAGTCGGCCCTTGCTTTGTCTACCTTTTCACTTATAGATGCTGACAATTCACACAATGGTTCTACTTGTATGAGATGTTGACATAACAGCTTAACCTGATTAATCAATCCTTTATTTAGCTGGAGCGCTTCTGCTTTAAATTCATCTATCTTAGGGAGATTTTTCATTTGCTCAATTTTAGTGGTCAATTGAGCGATTTGTTCATCTTTTGCTTTTATTGTTCCCTCAGTCGATATTCTTAACTGCTCCAGTGCCACTGATAGCTCCTTCTGCCTTTGCACTGCGCCTTCATCTATCCTCTATTTTTGGTCTTGTAATTGCTTGACTAGCTGGTTATTGTTCTGCTGCTGTGCTAGCAATTCTTTCTCGGCCTGCTCTGCCCTCTGCTGGACTTCTGATAGTCTCGCCTGTAGTGAAGAGATATCCTGATCCTTTTCTTTCAACAAATTACTCACCTCCGTTGCTTTATCAATAGTCGTCGCCGAATATGCTCCAGCGAACTATGATAGCTTGGTTAAGTCATCGGAGGGGTTAAATTCTTCTTTCCATATGACATTGCCCATTACTATCAATTCAGGGAATGGGGAAGGTTGATCAGTTCTTCTCCTTTTCCTCTGTCGCTTTACGATGGCTTTATGCTTAGGGCTGTAAAATATATCTAAAGGGGGGATCTCTTCAATTTGCAAAACAATCTCTCCCGTTGGATCTTTAGGAATTATCTCTAGTTCTTTTGTTTTGGGTAGGCGGCTGATTTCACCTGAAACCGATTTTCATGTCACTTCTTGTGTATCACCTTCCTTTGAAACCTCATCATCTTTTGAGCACTCTAAGTTATTGATGATTGTACTGGATTGATTCCATTGCTGGAGCAAGTTCGGATCAACTAATGGATCTTGGTTACCTTTAGAGCTGCTCTCCTCTTGGGTATTTGCTTGGGTTTCTTCTTGTTGCTGTGCATTTTCTTGAGTTGCCTCCTGCCTTTGGCTATCCGTATCCTCCTGCTGTTTTGATGTAGTAGGAGGTGGTGTATTATGTCTTTGTTCAGACTCGCTTGACCTGGTTGTTGTTGGTACAGTCGCTAATAGGTCTAGAGGCAGAGTTTGCAACCTCTGTTCTCTGATTCTGTTAAACTCAACTAGTCCTTCATCATTATAAACATTTCGGGCAAGCGACTTGACCTGGTACAGTGATTCGGCTGATGTGAATAAGTCTTCAAATTTGTCTTCTTTGTGCTCGACCTTGGCCAATTTGGCCTGGTCAAGCGCATTGTAAGTGATCTTTTTCGAATCATACTGCCTCCTTGGCAGAGTGGCTAGGGTGAGAAAATTGATTTTCTCGGCTTCCTTCTCTGCATGCTTGATGTCATGCAGGGTATACGTTCCAATCCACAATGAAAAGAAGGCCAAACATGTTTTTTAAACCTTTTCAGGGTTTGGGTAACCCCTTCAGCGCTGATTTGATAGGCTACCTCCCTGGCAAGTAACTTATCAGGAATGTAGAGCGGTAACACATGTGGCTTAGCCTGACTGCCAAAAACTCTGATATAAGTGAATTTCTCCTCCCCAAACCAACTCACTACTGCAGTCAAATCTACAGCTGCTTGCTCGGATATTTTAGGGACAGGCTTATTAAAAATTAAATAATGAATTGGTAACATAAAACCATTGCAGATTTGGTACAGGTGGTGCTTATAACTAGTCTTCCAGAGTTTTCGATGATATATGTGAATGGGTGTGGGGTCTTGCGACGTCCACCTCCATCCCAGTACAGGAAATTCAGAATTAAAACACAACACATCCATAATATATGCACTATAGTAAAATGGCGGAATAACCCTTTCTGTGACACGATAGTTAGACCTGAAGTCAAGAATGGCTTTGGCTAACTTGTCGGACAATATGACCGCCCAGTCCATGATTTCTCCACTGCATGCTACCTCAATTAGGGGGACCATTTCTATGGTGATGTTGGCAGAATCATGCAATCCTCATAGCCTACACATCATAACTCCAGCATAACAGTAAGGTGAACATAGGTAGTCAACTGAGTACTTACCCGAGGTCTCGTGCTTGTGTTTTGCTGGATTATGTCTCCAGTCTCGAATAGGTTCAGATTCGGTCTCGTTTTCTTCTCGAAACTTCTCCAAAAATGCATCATTATACTTCTTCTCTTCTCGTGGCAGGTGATACATTAGCCTTAGTTCTTCGGCTCGAAACAAAACGAAAACCCTCCCATCCGTAGATTCAAACAGTCTATCGACAATTGGGAGTTCTTGGAGTGCCCACCTTACCACGTCTGTGTAAGGAAGAACCTGCTCTCGAGCCGCTATTCTGTGTAGGAAGGAATCAGCCAAGTCTTTTAGATTGGCATCAGATTTACTGGTGTTGTCGCATAAAATTTCCACTTCGGTCACCATTGGCCCTTCGCCTTCAATCAAATTGTAAGTTCCCTGCCAAGTGGTTTTGGGAAGTCCTAAGCATGTTTTATCTGATATTAATCCTTTGTTCTTCCCAGTTGGATCAGCGACAGTTAGCCCTGCGACTGGCGGGGCAGTAGGCATTGTAGTCTTCTTGGATTTCTTTCCCATTCCACTTTCTTCTGTTTCTGTGAAAGAATTCTGCACAGAGTAAAAGGTAAGCGCAACACATGCAACAATATCATGAATCAAACAGAATGAAGTATATATATATCTTGGCACATTCACAGTAATTAATCGACTTGAGGTGGCCTTAGGAGCAAATACGTGGATGGCTTCAAGCCTATTTTTCTTGTTAAATGGTCATTATGGCCTGTCAGTTTCATTAATTACAATTACTTCGATTAATGGATAAATGATTTATTTGAAGCATGTTGAGGGCGATTTGGCGGTTTGAACACGGATGAGCGGCTTTTCCAAAGGATATGGCCTTAATTAAGAATAAATCAAATCAAACTGCCTTTATGACTGTTACCTTGAGAAATGTGCCATTTACCTCTTGCGAAAGTGGGCATCGGGGAAATGCTTAAGTTATTGCATTGGTTTTGCTTGGAAACCCTGATCACTGATATCGCATATCGCATCGCGTCGGGTATCACTAGTAGTACCGCTTAGGATGAGGGCATGGTGAATCATCGATTTCCGATAGCGATATCGCATCACATCGGATGAAGATAAGTTTAGTTGTGCTTTAGGTGCTATCGCCGATTGCCGATTGCTGATTTTGCATCGCATTGTGGCAAGGATCATTACTCTGTGTTACTTTATGCTTTGTCGATATCCGATAGCGATTTCGCATCGGCGAAAACTAATATGTCCTTTACATTGTGTTTCTTTGTCATTGCGATATGCGATCTTGCGATCGCTTTATCGCAATGATAAAGATAAATCGTTTTATATCGGGTTTTTTGATTGGTTTTATTGAAAATCCTCTTTGCGAAATAGAACTTTAAATTGATACCAATTTGAAACAAAAATTAAAAGGGACCCATTTCACATTATATTTTTGGAATTTTAATGATATGACATGGGGGGTTGTTGTAGGGCACAACACAACCATGGTCATATTTGTTCGTTGAGCCAAGATTTTCTATAGTTTCCATTATATTGGTGACCAACTTTTCTTCACGCATTTAATTGGATGCTGACTCATCTTCATTCTCAGAGGCACTATCCTCTTAAATAGTTGTTGACCCATCCATGCCTGGATACAACTTAGGTGAATACCCAATTTGGTATAGCCACAAAATATGGCACACAATTCCCAAGAGATGCTGACTCATTCAAATTATTTAAACATATGCCACTACCTCAGAGCCTAACAATTTTTAAAAATGAATTTCATATTCCTTAGAGGCTATCTTCGTTAAAAGTTTTATTGATTGATAAATACATCAAATGTTGTTCCTTTGGGTTAGCCTACTTTCAAAATTGTTCCCCATTCAATGCTTTTTATCCATAAGTGTTAATCCCTTTAGCCCACTACACTTTATATCCCCATTTCTATTGATTTTAGACAAAACATAGCTTTTGGGTGCCTTTCGTTATTGTAGCTCCAAGGGCTTAGTTATTATTAATAGACTTATAATGCCCATGGTCTTCGACTGCATGAATCTCTCTATCAGCACTTCGCCCGCAAGCTCTTGTAAAATATATTTCATACATCTTATGGGCTTTCAAGATTCTGGCCTATCCCACTTGTGATTTAGCACCATTCCCATGGCTCCTCTACTCTTTCTCCTTCAAAGGATTGGGTGGCACAACCTATGGATAGGCCTATAGGTGCTAGAATTCTATGCTACCCTATGGGAGCTAAATTCCATTTGTTAATATTTTGTACCCTTGGTCACTAAACACATGCAAAAATGTCACTTGCACATTTTTAAGGCCCCAATCCATATGCATATGCCACAACAAAAATGGAGCCTCAGTACTTGTATCCCCTTAAATATTATTAATAGGAATTATCAAGATCTTACAACCTCTTAGGTTCTTGGGCTTGGCGCACCTGTTTTCTCTACTACCAATGCCAACTTATGCTCCTCTTTCCTTAAGGTTTTGAACTTTTCACTATCTCCATTTATCACCCTCTTGTACCCTATACTAGCATCTTCATGTCAGTCCAACTAGAATGCCCAAATATTTATTAAAATTCCTTCCTGGATATTTTATGTTACATGTTCTCTTATTTGACAGTTTGAGAATTATTGTCCGCTACTAGTTCAATTCCTTACCATCCTATAAAATCTAGGATTCTAGAGATATAACCATCCAGGCTCTATTCCACTACCCCAACTCCATGCCATCCTCTGCGATTTTGACCTTTCAAGCTTCTATATTTTCGGGCCTTTCAGGGTTCCGAGCATCCCACTTTTCTAGCTCACTGTAATCCCGTAGCCTTTTTAAATAAGATTTTGGGCTTCCGACCTTTTAGCCTTCTTGGGTTTTGGGCAATCCTTCTAAGGACTTCAAGTCCAGAATTTGACTAGCCATAACTTTCAATCTAGAGGGCTATTAGAAAACTTCCACATACCCTTGCAAATATTTTTCAAAGTGTTATCCAAATATGCCATTTATGGAAGCATCTGAGTAAACACATGGGGGATAATGTCCTCTAAAATTTTGGACTCCCAACCATCATAGTCATAGTATTATGTCTTTTCCAATAAAATTTGTACTATGATTATTCTATACAAAAACACTGCAACAACCATGGGACTCCTTCTGAGCTTGACACACTATGATTGTCATTACTGGCCTAGTTACCATCAGAGTTAGGCTTGTGGACACCAATGCCAACATTTGCTGCCACCAACATCCATTCTAGTATGGCTGACATGAATGCCAACACACTTTCTATTATTATAAATATGGAAATGCCAACTATCCAACAATATACCCCATGTATGTTGACATCAATGCCAACACAGTCTCTGGCATTAGTCACCTAGGCAATGCCAACAATTCAACACTTGAGACCTGACAACTATGAAATCCTCTGATCCATAGGTTTTACATATGATTTATGTTGTGGAATAATGTTTGGTTTTATATTCTTGGGTTGATCTCTTTTCTGACACTTATGGTTTTTATGATGCTTGAATTTTGGACTTGTTATTCAGTGAACAAATGGGCAAAAGATGTAGTTCCCAACTAGTCAGGTTCATACCATCTATTGTAAATTGGCTAGTCATTGTAAAATATTTTTGATGAATCGAAAGAACCACTAATTATATTACAAAAAATTGAAGTTAAATAATTTACCTCATTAGTGTCCTTCCAATTCCTAAAATATTACTAAAATCAATAATAAAAATAAAGATGAATGAGAGAAAGTCCTTTCTAATGGATTTGATTTTTTGGGTAATTCTTTTTATAAATTTGGTGGAATTTTAATAAATGGTTAGTATTAAGTAAAATTATTTCATATAACCTTCTAATGCAGCTCATGTTATCAGATATATGTTTATTCCTTCTCTTTTTAGGTTTTGAAAGTCTCATTTTTCACACAGACCTATCGAGGTAATTAAGGCTAACTTACCCTTGCTCCCCATTTCATTATAGAAGTTTGAACTCTTAGTTATGAATATTAACTACTGGAATATAATGACCATGGTTTTGTTTGGCCCCTCTGAATTTCCTTATTCTTTTTGTTTAAACTTCCTTTTAGAAGTTGAACCATCCTAGGTTTAAATGCAGGTTTCTTCCCATAGCTTGTATATTTATTTCCATAAATTTCATTGATATATTATTTATCTCTAAATTATGTTTACAGGATACTACATTAATGGCTTCATTTACTCAAATATTCATATCAACTTTTGTTAAATTATAATATAGCATATCTTTTATGAAACAATAAATACGTCTATATCTATAACACATTGTTTAGATTCTTAAAGGATTGTATTTTTCAGTTAAACAAAGTCTTGTAGTTGCATGCCTTCAAATGTATTAAATCTAAAATTTATTTCTTTACTCTTGTTGTGTTATTTAAATAGTTATATGCTTCTTATTTCCCCACTGTGTAATTTCCATATTGCAGAAAAAATAAATATAGTTTTGTTTCCTTATTACATAAGTATTGTTTTGTTGGTAATGATTATTTTTAGAATACTTTGGGTCCTTACCGTGATGAAGAGGATATGGTTAGTCTATCTCACTCATTCTTAGTCATCATATTCAATTTATATTATTTATTTTAACACATAGCTACAATATATATATTTATTTATTTTAATTGGTACCTAACCATCAATATCCCTTGATACATAGAGGAGCGAATGTTGCATTCTTAGTTTCAAGTTTCCTCATTAAATCCCCTAAAGTGTACTTTCGGTGTGGAATGGATTTGTTTATGAAACTTGCAGAAAGGCCTTACCTTAGTTTTGTCTAGTACCCTACTAACCCTACATACATTTATATATGCTTATAAATTATAAACATATGTATGAACATATTTTTTGAAGCGAGACAATAATCAGAACAAATTTACTTCATTTTTTCCTTTGAAAGAAAATACAATAGCTTATATAACCTCTTAATTGAGATTAAACACTCATCCAGGGAAAAAAATCATTTATGAAATCATAAACTTTCCAATCTACCTTATCATAACATATTTTATACAAATACCAAAAAATATAGCTTTTCTAAATATTTATAGTAATTTATTTCGTTCACTCATCTGTATATTTGAAAATAGAATAGTAGAAACACACTTCACCCATCCAATGAAATATTATCGTCACAATTCCCCTTGAGTCATAGGTATCCTTCTTATCATGAAACAAACCAACCACTTTCACAACTTTCCTCCGCAAGCCATAACATCATCATGCTAAATTTTGGCCGATAATATTTTATTTTGTACAGGTTGAGTCTTTCTCTCCCACTCGAGCCTTGTTACCCTGATTTCCTTTTTATCCCTCAGCCTTTCTCTATTTTTCCACCCATGAAATTTCTATCTTCTCATGTTAATTATGGTTGTAGGATTTATTTTAAGGATGAAGGGATTTTTTTAATCTATGACAATTGTCACTTCGAAAGAGACCCTTCTTGGATTATAACTGATTCATAACAACTTATTGATAATTAGGTAGCATACGAACTCATGTTTTTTCTCCTATTATATTTTCCAATAAACAATAATAATATACATAACATTCATTCATTAAAATTAATATTTACATCTATTAGTCAACTTTAGTCTTAGCCCCACAACGAATAATTCCACACATTTTCAAGTAAATATAAATAATAATGTTTGCAAACGAAATTGCACCATGGTATCACATCCCCCCCCCCACACTTCAAATAAAATTGTCCTTGGCATCTCCTTTTCTTTTATCGCTTCTAAAAAGTGAAGGAAATGCTTCTCGTATTTTCTTTCATTTCCCTAGGTATCTTCCTTTGGGATGAAATTCTTCAATTTCATTTTCACCTAGAAATTGTTTGGTTCCAGGTAAATTATACTCTTGTCGAAAATTCATATTCAGTCGTACAACATCTTTGTTCATCTTAGTCTAACACAATCATTTTTCATTCATGCACCCAACAAGGGTTAGAAATATGAATGTAAGCACATCATCAATAGTAATTAACAATAAAAGGTCACTTTTACACTACCCAATAGATATTCCAAGTGACATTGAATCCATTGGATGCCTTTACTACATGATCTCAAAACATGGGAATACCAATTTCATTCTTTGTCATTCATACAATGAACATAATATTTGTTTTAAGGATTAATGACTTAACTTGCTACTTATTTATTGTGCTTTTATCACAACTTCATAATATCAATATATATGAGCCATGCATTACTATCATTTTAGGACAACTTCCTTTCTATGCAATTTTCATTGTTATTATATCACTATCTATTTTATTTCAAGTGGAATCAACTATGCCCATTTTTAATTTTTTTATCTTTCTCTTATGTCCTCTTTGTACCATTTATTCTATCCATACGGTTTGAATAGGGTATTTCACTTATAGTAGAGTTTCGTATTTAGCTATACATCCATATATCCTTCTCTTTGTTCCTCCTCATGCCTAAAATACCATCAATATCAAACCAAAAATGTAGAAACAATGGAAATTACCATATCAACACAAAGGAAAAACAAAGGAAGAAATGTGGCCATGCTCAAGGTCAACAAAAAAAGCCAACAAAGTTGCAACAAAAAAATCATGATATTTTTCCCCACACACATCTCATCCATGAGTTTCTCACAAACTCACTTCCTATAGTTTTCAATCCTCTTTGCATTGTAGATTGCTTGTTAAGGTGTCTAGAGGATATATGTGTTTTTTTCTATGCATAAACCATGGGGTCCTTTCCCCTTTCACTCTTGTGCATATCAACTATCTCAAGACACACAATTTTCGCACAATTTCCTTAATTATGATCATTCTTTACTTTAATCTCTTAAGCACATATTCATATAATACACTTACTCAAACATTCAAAAATAATTCAAATGTGCATACAATAAAAATTCATAACCAATATTTTTAGAACACTTATCTAGAGAACCAATGACTGGTAGCACACTACTACCTAGTCCACTTATCATGTTAACACAACATGTATGTCAACATGAATAAGTGTCACATGTGTCAATCTCCCATCAACACATTATTTTCATAGCCTTGATTCGTCAAAATCTCATACTTCGATTTTGTTGGCCACTAAATGGGTGAAAATTTATTCCTGATCACATGTTTACCATTACCCATTAACAATAATCTGACTCATGTTATGACAACAAACTCTTCTATGTTTTTATGCATGTGCATCCATTACCATATGCACCTAACATCTCATTGTTTGATATCTATTTAGTGAACATGCATCTCTGCACTAATTCATCTTTTACATTTTTATCATTACTATATTGTGATTCATCAACTTATGACATATTTTGAAATATTTTTAAAGAAAATACATAAAACCATAAAGTTCCAGGTTAAGGTATTTCCCCCTCATATTCATGACTGCATCACTCAGTCATAAACTTTTACAATTCTGTTGGGATACTACATCGAATCTAGTTGGTATACTTCTTGTTTATCCTACTTAATTAAATGAAATCAATTTGTAGGTATTGGAGCTACATTTAGAAACCATTCCAACCAATGAAAAATTCTTTTTCATTTTGGTTCCATTTAAACATAACTCTTTTATCTTGTGAAGATACAAAATAGGCCAATTAGCAAAATCTTCAATGAACCTACAATATTAATCTTTAACCCCATAAACATATGTTGCTCATTTCATATTTCAGGTATATGCTAATCAAGGATTTATTTGATATATTTAAGGTCCATTGAAATCCTTCTTTGGAAATTAAGTGTTCTCAATATTGACTTTGGTCTTGACTAAATTCACTCTTACTAAATTTAGCATAAAGATGGTATTTCTCTGAGTACTTGCAACATTATTCCTATGTACTTTGAATCTTATTTGATGCCTTGGAGTGACTAGGAATCCATCATCACTATCATTTTTAATTTTAAAGTCTCAAAATTATTTAATGAATTCATTATTTCGAAGATGGGTTTTCTTTCAATCATGAAATATTGTGACTTACCAACTTTATGATGTTTAAAAAATAAAAATAAGGTGATAATTATTTTGTAACATAAAATTAACTACTTTCTTGCATTTCTTATTCTTTTAATCTTCCATTAGCCATCCTATGGGAAATAGTTCTTAGATCATTCAGGTGTAGTTGTACCAATAAATCCCATCACACAATCACACACTTTGAAACAAAAGAAATTTAAGCTATAAGAAAATTGATCTTTATGATTCCTTGATGAGGAAGGTCAAAAGATTTCTCTTGAATATTGTAAAAGCTATAAAATGTTAGAAGAATATGAATACTAAAAATAAATGTTAAAACTTTTAATGATTTCATATGGCATTAGTTATTATTACAATCTCCCTTATGAAGGTTCTAACCAATATTCTTAATTGTTTTACCACTGTAATAGTTTCTTGTGGCTTCCCTCATGAGGATACTTTCTAGTTAATAATCTTTCATAATTCATTAATTCTTCCATTAGTCTTACTAGTCATGAAACCCAGTGCCTACTCATGACAACCATGGTGGCATATTTATAGCCATATGTTACAAAATTTTATATACTTATATTTGAGTTACATTTTTAATGTGTGTATGTGTGTGAGTGAGTGATATAAGTGTTCTATATATCTATATAGGTTTTAAAAATTGTTATCATTGGGTACTTCTAGGCTAATTCTTTAAGTACACCATATGTTTTATTTTCCCTAATACAGGGTTCTCAACCCCTCTTTTAATCATGTTTCTTATTGATATACACATACCTTATGAGTGTGTTATATACAATTTATTTTATGTATATATTATATGTTTTCCTTCAATCATAAATCTTATACCAAATTCTTTATAGTGAAGGTTTCCAAACCTTATAGATATGATGTGATTGTTCTCTGTAGTATATAAACATGTAATCTTGTAACTCCTTCTAATTCGATAGTTGTTCTCAAACATATTTCATTTGAGATATACATACGTAGTTTTGCTAACGATTATATTATTTTTGTTTTAGAAAATTTGTTGTAAGCTTTATCCCTTTGAAACTTACTTCTTATTTCTCCCTTGTCTTGAACATATAATATTATTCTTCCATTAGAATCAACAACTTTTATTCTATTAATAAGTATTTCCCTCATCTCTATTATTTCCTTAGGTCTTAGAGGTAGCCTATTACTCATAAAATTCTATAACTACTTTCAAAGAGTATCTATTGTAACAATTAAGAATTGCATATTTGAATTCCAACATTACATTTTAAAGTTTTTTCATACCTCCCTTCTGAACAAGACGTAATGGATATCTAATATAAGACATCTATTCATATCAATCCTGTAAGTTATGTACCAAAAGTAGTTTTGTGAAAATTAAAAACATATTAGAAATATTAACCATACAATAGAGGGTTAGCCTTATAAATTTAACTTCATGTACAACATAAACAATTCCATCAACACATACAACCTCTTGCAATGCTGACAGGTAACCAACATACATATAATTTCATACTCTCTAGCAATAGTTTCATACATAAACATCCCAACTTATACAATGAGCATATCCATCTTCTTTTAATAACTCTTTTATAGAGTAAGATAAGTAATTTTTCCTTACACATCTATACATATGTGCATTTCTTAGCTTGGCCATTGTAGGTTCTCTCTCAATTCCATACATTATGTTTTTTTTTTATCTACTCAATATTCAAATAGTCATGGAATAGAGTTTAGTAGTTAGCATGTATTACTAATTTATTTTTTTCATATAACTGCTTGCACTTCTACATTCCCAACATACCTATATCTATAGGTAAATGTATTATGACAATAACTGGATAGTATTTTTACAAATTTAATTGACATAATAAAATTATATCAATTACTCATAGTACAAAACTCTTTTAATTATCTTTTTCTTCGATATGTAACATAAAAGATTACTTTTCTCTTCACCATGTAAAAAACATTTACTACATTCTATTTTAGTTTTGATTGAGCTCATTGGTTGCAATATTGTAGCCTACATCTTTGACATCATATAATGTACCTCTAATTTCATTAAATAACTTCAAAATATATCAAAAAAATTGTTTTTTCTCGTATATATATATATCTATATATATATATAATATATATATATATTATATATATAATATAATATAATATATAGCTAGAGAGAGATGATGAGAGAGAGAGAGACGACGAGAGAGAGAGAGAGATAACTATTAACTTCTACTGTAAGTTAAGGCTTACACATTAAGTGTGAAACTTGTGGTGTAGTGTATTATTATTCATCATTCCTCTCGCCGTCACAAGCGTCTATGTATTGCCTTGTTTATGAAGTGCTTCACACACACCTTAAGGGCTATATTATATATATAATTTAAATAAGAATATGGATTCCATTAACTTCTATGTAAGTTAAAGCTTCTACATTGGTGTGAAACATGTATGTAGTATATTATTATTCATCATTCCTCTTGAGTCACCAAGGCCTACTCATTGGCTTTGTTTATGGAAGTTTCTTCCATAACATCTTAAGGGTTTATCTACAACCACCATGAAAGACCACCACAAGGTTAAAATTCATGATATGTCAAAAGGAAATGAAATACCTTAAAGTTAGAGAATGCATGCAACTTTTATTAAAATTACGAAATAAAGGGTTGGCTAATTTTCCAAGGCCATAACTAGGCTATCCATGTGATTTTTAGGTGATCTACAACATGGGTGTCCTCTCCTTAATTTGACTATGTAAAATAGGTTGTGTGTGGTTAGCATAACTACCCACCCCCAACCTTTCTCACTCTTGTCATTCTGACATTAGTTCTTCCATGTTTTGGCTTTACAATTTTTTGTTTTTAGGGTTTCTCTTACAGTTCTAATCTTGGTACTTCTAGAATTCCAATTCTTCCTAGACCATACTAGAGGAGGCATAATTTCTCTTCAAGCCATTTCAAATAATTATGCTTACCTACTTTTCTTATTTTAGTGGATTTTATTTACTCAACGAACATAGGTAATATTACAAAACTATCTCAAAAAAAGATAGACAAGATAGATCAATGCCTTAGAAATTAGCCTCTTCGAGGGGGAAACCTCCTTTACATTACACAAATGAGCAATTCTTGGATGCTACAAATGACAATTCCTCCTTTCTATATATAGGAGTCTAAGGGCTCATAATACAATTAGAGCCGACATAACAATAATAATCTAAGGGCACAATAATAACAATAGTGGGCTTCTATGGTGCACAATAATAACAATGTGGGGACTACATGGGCACAACAATATAATAAGGGGGTTGCACTAATAATAGTAAGGGGTTACACTAGTAATATAGGGACCTAACATGCCCCTGAAAAAGTGTTGTCCTTAATGCTTGAGTACTTCTGGATGCTTCTGTATAGAATTCTTGTCCTCCCATGTGGAATCTCTAGTGGGTAAGTTCTTCCACTTGATGAGATACTCTAAAATTGATCAATTTCGTAGTTTTCAGGTTCTAGTTTCTATGATTGCTCCAGGTTCCAATATGATTTTTCCTTCCTCGTCATGTTCTGGCAATATTGTTTGAACCGAGATCTTCTCATTAGGTAAGGTCACCATTTCTTAAGTGCATGTAGTCTTGCCAACATTTATTTCTCATAAATAGCTTTGTGTAAATAGTTTCCTTTCATTGGATGACTTTCAAAAGCTATGGGTATTTCTTTTTGTATTGAGACATCACCAATTCCATTTCTTGAGGCATCATATTCCATAATAAAAGGTTTTGTGAAGTCTGGCATAGCTAAGACCAGTGCTTGGCACATTGCCTCTTTAACATGTTCAAAGGCCTTCGTTGCTTCTGGAGTCCATGAAAATGCATCTTTCTTCAATAATGTTGTTTTCAGAATGTCTTCAGTCTTTATTCTGATTTGATGCTATCCTGAATGAAGATCCCACTTGGCGAAGTAAATTAATCCTTTCAATTCATATAATAATTCGTCAGTGATAGGAATGGCAAATTTATATTTAATAATGATTTTGTTGAGGCCTTTATAATTTGGAAATGTGCACCATGACCTATCCTTCTTGTGAATCAATACTAGTGGAGTAGAGAAAGAACCTTGACTAGGTTTAATTATACCAACCTCTAGCATTTCTGCAACCTATTAAATGTCACCTTTTTGGGCATAGGGATATCTGTAAGGCCTGATGTTTGGAGGAAAAATTCCTGGAATCAAATGAATAGAATGAAAATGATCAAAAATAGGTGGGAGATCTTTGGGAGTCTCAAATACCCTAGAATGATTGTCCAAAACATTTTGGAGATTTGGATAAATAGATGATTTCGATGTGGGATCCTCTAGTGAACATAATTGTGCAATTATGCCCCATTGTTCTTTCTTTAGAAGCATTGTCATGTTGTTAGAGCTGATTATCTTTCCTTGTTTCCATTTGATACCACTCAAGTCAACTTCCTTTCCTTCCCAAAAAAAATTCAAGAAAAATCTGGAAAATTAAATCTATCGTACCCAAAGATTGTAGCCATTAGAGTCCTAGTACAACATCTGCACCACCCATTAGAATCGAAAGCATTGGACTATTAAAGACATATTTTGCCATGGATAGCTTGATATTATGGAACTTTCGAGAGAAATTTATGTCTCCTTCATTTGCAACCATTACTTGACACTCTGGTGCTAGATATAGGAAGCAGTTCAATTCCTTGGTTGTCTTACATTGAATAAAATATGGGTACTGTTATCACTCCAGGAAACTCTCCTAGGTTGCATATCAGAGATGTCTGGTAACATATAATCTTCAATATTGTTCTGAGAACTATTGGAATGGATTATGGTTTGGATCAAGTCAGATAACCATTTCACCTCTATTCTCACTCAAGCCATGCATGAACACTCTCACCAATACAAGGCTTTAGACCACTAATTCTCAATAATTTATAGATTCTATGGATAGATGGAGAATAGTGACTATACCAATAGATTACATGCATAAAAATAAATGAATGGCTAGCTACAGGCAACAAAAGAGAATACTGACTATACCGACAGATGCATATATAACCACATATGAATGACTTGCTACAAGAAGCAAATGAGACTTGCAAATCTAATTTATCAATGCAGAGATAAGATGATAGTTATCTGGCATTAGACACAACAGAAAACCTAAATAACCTATTAAAGTGCAAGCACATAACAACAAAGAGAATGGACATAGAACATATAATAGCAAAAGAAGATTATATTTCTAGAATGAAGATGAGAAGCTTGAAGGAACAGAGGAGGAACAATCTCCAGAAGTTGAACCTGTATTACATCTCACTTTCAGCTATTCATAGCCTATTTACAATGCTCCTAAGCTCTACGAGGCTCAAAGTCTTAATCCATCTGATCTGTCTTGTTAACTGATTGATTCCCTCAATAGGAAAGCATGGCTTGGAGGTTTCTTTCTTTGATAGAAGAATAACCACATTCATATATTTTTTATAGTTTGTTGCATTTCCTGGGAGCCCTCTCGTGCCAAAGATGCTCCATAATGTTGGTTTTGATGAGTTGTGCTGGGCTATTGATGTGCTATTGATGCTCCATGATCAATTCTGTTGTGGGTTGCATCATGTTGTGCTGTCGCCTTTCCACTTCCAGCCTTCTGTTTCTATCTCTCAGTTTTAGGCAATGGAATGGCTATTCAAGCCTCTGTGATCTCTTGAAAATGCTTAATAATGATTGTTTTCTATTGTATACAGAAAAGGTTGTAATACTGAAAAATCCCACCCATTCTGCTTTTTTCAGACTTTGAAAGTCCTCAAACGTGGCTTTCTTTATCTATCTAGTCTGCCCTTGGGTCACTGTCGGCTGTCACACTTAGCATGTCCTATGGTTCCATTCTTATTTCATTTAAATAACGAAAACAAAAAATACATTGAAAATGGCTCCCTCCAAACTTGAAATAATATGTGATTTCATTCTGAAAACCCATCGGGTATGGGTTTCATCGCTATCACACTGCCTCAAGGTTCCTTTGTATTTCGTTTAAACAACGAAAACACAAAACTACATTAAAAAATGGGCTTTTACGAACTTGAAAATATATATATATTTTCCTTCCGAAACCCATCAGGTTCAGGCCTTTTCGCATCACACAGATATATGCAAAGGCGCTGCTCCATTATGATCATCGATGTGATATAGCAATGCGACCAATTGCAATTGCATATCCCTAGAGCCAGCGGTCCATGGTTAGCGCTCATAGTAATCGGCATGGGCAAGTTCTCTTGGGCCCGCCCCAATTACCGCCAACTCGCCTCCGCCGATTGTGACCTGCCGATCCGATCATCGGCGATCACTAATCGGCAGTGTCTTACACTGATTACCTCCCACTGATCAGATCTGGACCGTTAATCAGCCAGATCTGATGACTACTGTTCATTCCTCTACTTACGCCTCCAATACTTGATTTTCATTGTTTTCATTGGTTTTTACCTCCCGATAGTGTATTTCTTCCCTTCCAATGGCTCTCCTCCCTCGCTTGTTTCGATCTTTGGATGATCTTAAGCACTTTTGAAGACTTAAGGAGTGATTTGGAGCATATTTGGATCCATTTACATGATTTTAAGAAAACTTTGGAGGCTTTGGGAGTGTTTTGGATCCATTTTTGGGCCAAATGCCAACAAAGCTAACATTGGCTCCTTCTGGGGATGAAAGCCTCCCTCTGAGGTTTCAAGCACTACAGAACAATGCCTTTCCTATAAAAAACAAGATCAAATCTTCCTCCTAGTGTTGCATTGGGCATGGAGTCTATTTAGCATGAAACAAAAACTTGAAAACAACATATTTACAATACCAAGGCTTCAAAGCCTTAACTGAAATTCGAAGAACAACCCATTAACTGGGCCATCAAAAACATATCCTTCCTTTGATGCATCCCTTTTGAGAAAATAGTCACCAAATTGAAAATTTGACCTTTTTTACCTTTCTATCAAAGGTTTCTTTGTCTTAGTCAATGTGTATATCAGCGAATTCATCAAAGACTTGCAAAAGCCTATTGATTTGATCATCTACTTCAAAAACTTTCTAGCATTTGGTATTATTAGGCAGAGATGGTCTATATTTCACTTCATCTCTATATGCTTTCAACCTTGGATGTTTTTCTTGGACGGTTATGTACACCTGTTGAATGATAAAGTCAGCTTCATACTCTGCTAGGTTATTTGTGACCTCAAAATTTAATATAAAAGATGAATCAATTAATTCTTGTGTGGGGGACAAAAGGACTTCACATATTCCTGTAGCTTCCTTAGCAAAAGCTCCATCAAAGAACATGTCCCAAATATTTGGGCCTTCTTCCTTTGTGATCTAGAAAACTGGTTTTTTAAGTTGCGTAGAGGCCAACTGATACGGTTTGGTAATGTCCAAACCGAGCTTATCCATGATAGCCTTGGGCATTGGATTATGGCTGGCTCCAGTGTCCAGAAGGCAATTATGAAGGATTTTATCATGAATAGTCAGAGAGGCATAGACTGATGGGGAGATGTCTTCACAATTTTCAATCATTGGGCTAAGAAGAATCGCTGGTTGGTCATCTTGCATACTTACATATTTAGTGGAGGCTTGGAATTCTTTATGCTCAAGATCCTCAAGGATGGATGCTTTGAAGCATTCATTATTCACTAGTTCAATCAGAGGCATAGGTATTCCTAATTTCTTAGCTTCTATGTTTCTGATTGAATACTAAAAGAAGAAGGGGACTTGTCAAGGCCTCTTACCTATATAGTTGGAGCTTTGAGGATGCTAAGGTCAACTATTGGTTGCTTTTTCTCATTAGCTTGTTGTTTTGTAGGGATGACAACTTTATGAACAAGAGTCTCCTTGGCATTATTCATTTTTGACCTCAGATTATATTTATGCTGATCTTGAATTTGTAGAATAGCTTCCCCATCCTATTCTTGGCTGATCTGGTCATTGAATAATGAATTTTCATAGGCAGCTGAGGTAAAAAAGGAAGCATAGCATTTGTCTTCTAGATAATGGATCTTATCATCTTCTTCAAACTGATCTTCTTCCATGATTGCATTTCGAAAAGTATCCTTCACCCTTTGGTCTTCATTGGCATCTTTGTTTCTTTGCAGGATTTGCAACTAGTCATTTGCCCTTCTATATGGATTTCAATTTGGAGGAGCAAAGGTATTAGGAATCCTTCCTTTCCTAGAATGTTTCTCAACCTTTAGTTTGGAAACTTCAGAGGCTAACGATTCTATCATCTTGGCCATTTTAATCATCTTGGGATCTGAAGATGATGAAGGCTCGCCCCTCTGTCTCCTTCTATCAACATTACCTTTGAGCTTTTCTACAGCCATGATGTTTGATTCTACTTCCAGAGCTACATCTTGCATATCAGCCAAAGAAGCACATCGCCTCTCCCTCAACAATAAACATAAGTTAGAATCAAAGGCACTGGCATAGATGAGTCTAGCAAAGGTAGTGGTGGGTTGTGCTCCAATTGGTATCTTGTTGTACATGCGATTAAATCTCTTACTAAAATCAAACAAAAACTCACCATTTTACCGCTTTAATTTCCCAAACTTAGTGGTAGTAAAGGAGATCCTTCTTATCCCCACAATGATTTAGAAATGCATGATATAAGGCCTCAATATTTGCTATAGATCTTGGGGTCAGTTCTCTAAACCATTTTCTAGCCTCTCCATCTAGGCTTTGGACAAATACTCTCATCCAGAAATCATCTTTACTAATGTCCAGGTTATCCACATAGCTATAGAATGAATCAAGATGTTATTTAGCTGAAACACCTTCATTCCCAGTGAAATTAGGCATATACTTCTAATACTCTCCAGTAGGCATAACATTCAAAGGACTGGGAAGTATTAGAGGTCCATAGCTAGTAACTATGATTATTTCCATTTTGATAGGTGCTTGTGGACCTGCCATAGCTGTGGTGGCTAAAAGAGTACTAGTGGTCTGAATGATAGAGGGTTGAGGAGTGATTGATAAGACTAAAGGAGTACGATGGATAGGAGGTGAGGTTTCTTTTGGGCTTAAAGCAAAAGGAGAACCTAAAGAATAAGGAGCTTTATGAATCTCTCAGAGTTTTTCTTCACTGCTAATATTAGATGCTATACTCTCAACATGTATTTGTGCTATTACAGGCCATTATTAAAGAGATAAAGGAGATTGTTTAGGTTTACCTGAACATGGTGCTCCTTTCTGCAATACCTTTCTCTGTTTGATGATTTTTTCAGGGTCAAGTACTAGGTCAGCTTGTAGCTTCTAAGGATTTCTCTGAGTATGCCTCACAAATTGAGCCAGAACTATGAAGTGGAGTCGCCAAGAGTTTTGGCTTCCAGTAGAGTCACCTGATA
Organism: Pinus taeda; assembly: GCA_000404065.3. Classification (NCBI taxonomy): domain Eukaryota; kingdom Viridiplantae; phylum Streptophyta; class Pinopsida; order Pinales; family Pinaceae; genus Pinus; species Pinus taeda. The sequence goes on from APFE031186252.1 coordinate 21,823, forward strand.
GGATTACAACCAAAACGTGCCCAAACTTTATCTATCATCAAAGTTGGATCTATGTCATTTCCCAGGGAATTTAAGCTTCAGCTTCCTCTCCCCAACAATGGTGCCAATTATGTTATCTCTCCAGTAAACTCTCCTAGATTGCAGCTCGGAGATGCCTGGTAACATATAATATTCAATATTGTTCTCAGAACTATTTGAAGGGATGATGGTTTGGGTCAAGTTAGATAACAATTTCAGCTCTATTCTCACTCAAGACATGCATGAAAACTCTCACCAATACAAGGCTTTAGACCACTAATGTTCAATAATTTATAGATTCAATGGATGGATGGAGAATACTGACTGTACCAGCAGATTGCATACATAAACATAAATGAATGGCTAGCTGCAGGCAATAAAAGAACCTTGCAAATCTAATTTATCAAAGCATAGATAAGATGACAGTTACCTGGCCTTAGACACAAAGAAAACATGAACAAACTATTCAAGTGCAAGCTTAGAATAAAAGATAAAATGGAATATTGAACATATAACAACAAAAGAAGCTTATATGGCTAGAATGAAGATGAGAAGCTTGAAGGAACAGAGGAGGAACAATCTCTGGAAGTTGAACTTGTATTACATCTTACTTTCAACTATTTATAGCCTGTTTGCAATGCTCCTGAGCTCTAAGAGGCTCGAACTCTTAATCTATCTGATCTGTCTTGTTAACTGATTGATTCCCTCAATAGACAAGCATGGCTTGGAGTTTTCTTTTTCTGACAGAAGATTAACTACATTTAGATATTTTTTATAGTTTGTTGCGCTGTCTAAGAGCTCTCTCATGCCAGATATGCCACATAATGTTGGTTTTGATGAGCTGTGATGGGCTATCGATGCATTTTTGATGCTCCATGATTGATTATGTTGCAGGCTACATCATGTTGTGTTGTCATCTTTCCACTTCCAACCTTCTGTCTCTATCTCTCGGCCTCTTTTAGGTGATGAAATGACTATTCGGGCCTCTGTGATATCTTGAAAACGCTTAGTAATGATGGTTTTCTATTGTGTACAGAAAATGATGTAATACTAAGAAATCCCACCCATTCTACTTCTTTGGACTTCAAAAGTCCTCAAACATGGTTTTCTTTATCTATCGGGTCCGCCCTTGGGTTTTTGTCACCTGTTGCACTCAGCTTGTCATATGGTTCCCTTTGTATTTCATTTAAACAATGAAAACACAAAAATACATTGAAAATGGCTCCCTCCAGATGTGAAATAATATGTGAATTCATTCCAAAAACCCATCAGTTCTGGGTTTCATCACTACTGTATTGCTCCAAGGTTCCTTTGTGTTTCGTTTAAACAACAAAAACAAACAAATACATTAAAAAATTGGCTTTTGCGGACTTGAAAATATATATATTTTGCTTCTGAAACCCATCGGGTCCGGGTCTTATCACACCGTGCACATATATGGAAAGGCCCCACTCCATGGTGATCACCGATGTGATCAATTGCAATCACATATCACTCGAGCCAAAGGTCCATGGTTAGCACTCATAGTAATCCCCGCTAGTAATCATCAATCGCCATCGCAAGTTCCCTTGGGCCCATGCTGATTACTGCCGACTCGCCTCCGCCAATTGTGACCTATCGATCCGCTCATCGTCGATCACTGATCAGCAGTGTCTTGCACTGATTGCCTCCCGCTGATCAGATTTGGACCGTTAATCAACCAGATCTGAAGGTTGTTGTTCATTCCTCTACTTTAGCTTGTGATACTTGATTTTCATTGTTTTCGTTGGTTTTTTACCTATCGATAGTGTATTTCCACCCTTCCAAGGGCTGTCCTCCCTTGCTTGTTTCAATCTTTGGATGATCTTAAGCACTTTTGAAGACTTAAGGAGTGCTTTGGAGCATATTTGGATCCATTTGCATGATTTTAAGCAAACTTTGGAGATTTTTAGAGTGTTTTGGATCCATTTTTGGACCAAATGCCAACAAAGATAACAGGTACTACCCGAATCAATCAACATTATTACCTTTTTCTTCTTGATATGCCCTTATATCTTGAGAGTTTGAGGAGTGGTAATTCCTGTTAATGCATTACAAGATACGGTCAGATTCATTTCTTCTTTCTTTGCGGTTGGTTCCCGGTATAAATCCTCTTCTTTTGATGTTTCTTGATCCTTTTCTTCCTCCTATTCACAATTAGTGAAAAATAATTTCTTCTTAGCACACGTATGACCTTTAGTGTATTTTCTATTACAAATGTATCAAAGGTTGTTTTATCCTTTTTCTTCTAATTGTTGTGGTGTCAAAATTTTGGGTTGTGGAAGGCTAGGAGAAACAACACTTCCATATTTATAATTGTAATTCGTAAAATTTCTTGTTGCCATAATTTTTCTTTCAATTTGTCTTGCCAACCTAAATACCTTCTCCAATGAATCACGTTCCCAAAGAAGAACCTCATGTTGAATGTTACCCTTTAAAATCCCTAGGAAGACATCAATTCTTTGCTTCTCTCAAATATTATTTACCCTTATATTCAATTTTTGACAGCCCTCAATGTGCTCTACAATTGAACCCTTTTGTTTTAGATTTATCAATTGGCTAAAGAAGGTGTTCCTCTTTGTATCCTCATAATGTGCTATCATTTCCTCCGTGAAAATTTACTACGTGACAAGTGGTTTATGAGAACAAAGCCCTTCATACCATAAAAAATAATTTGGTTCTAAATATAAAGATGCAATATGTACCTTTCGTAACAATTTCGCCTCATGTAGATCAAAATATTTCTCCATCTGTAGTATCCACTTTACTGGATCCTTGCCATAAAACTTCCACATACCGCTTTTTCTTGATTTTAGGAGCTCGATATTGAAATGACTGTAACTTTGTAATTTCAGTTTGTGATAGCCCTCTGAGTCTTCTTTCTAATAAAAAAAGCACGATCACAATTGAATTCCCAAAGAAATAGTTATGCCCAATCTCTTGTGATGACCTAATTATAGTCTATTTAGTAGAGCGAACTTGTACAACGTGCCACATGTCATTGTTTCGATCTTAGGTTCTGAAACTGATACTCAACAAACAAGATTCCGTCTAGTTTTTGTCACTTTTTATGAAATTTGAATCAAACTCTTAGAGTGAGAGTTATGATAATTTTGCCTAGGTCATATGATTGGAATGTAATTTGGGAGCCTACAGAAACCATAAATGTCTTATACAGTATCTCTAAAAATATAGTGAAACAAGATCTAAAATTTGGGCCCGAGCTTCACCACAATTTTGGCTCAAACATTTTTTAATTTCAAAGTCTGAACCTTCTTAGAAAACAAATTATAGCAAAAATTCCATGAGGACCTATTTGAGATGGAATTTTGGAGCTTGTGAAAACCCTAACTTTCTCATATAATATCTTTGAAAAATATGGCAAGACAAGATCTAAAATTAGAACCTAAGGTTCAAAAGAATTTCGGCTCAAATGGTTTTTCTAATCTTCTGAAACTTCGTAGAAAAATGTTATATCAAAAATTCCACGATGACCTATTTGGATTAGCGAAATCGTAGAATCCAAAGCTCTGATACCAAATCTTATTAAACCATCTCACAAAAAGATAGAAAAGATAGATGAACTCCTTATAAATCAGCCTCTTTGAGGGGACAACCTCCTTTACATTACACAAATGAAAAATTCTTGGATGATACAAATGATAAGGCCTCCTTTCTATATATAGGAGTCTAAGTGGTCATAATACAATAAGAACTCACATAACAATAATAATGTAAGGGCACAATAATAACAATAGTGGGCTTCTATGGGGCATAATAATAACAATATGGGGACTACATGGGCACAACAATATAATAAGGGGCTTGGACTAATAATAGTAAGGGGTTACACTAGTAGTATAGGGACCTAACAGGTGAAACCTATACTTAATATAAGTATATAGTTTTTTGGGTTAAGATTTTCCTTTAGTTTTTAGTAAAAAACATCGCAATCTCCTAATATTTTATAGGGTGTAGCCTTGTAGCGAGTCCACATGAAATATACCTTGAAAAGATTAGGAATTGTTCCTCAAAATTACTCAGTGCATTCATTCCTTGGGTAGTTTATTAGGTTGTAGACTAAATTTCAACCTTAACCTTAATTTCTTAGGTAAACGTTTAAGGGGTTTCTTAGGAAAAAACATCCTACCTCCTTATTGAAGTTTCAATAGGGTTTATATTCTTGGATGATATCTACAAGTGTTCTAGTTGAGACTAGAACCTTGCTTGAATCTCAAGTCTAGTGTTCCTTTGGACGTTGCTTAGTGGATTTGGGTTAACAATCCATACCACTACTCTTCGTGATTTGGGTTTTTATTGCTTAGGTTAGTTCCCTCATGACTTGACTTACAAGCATTCTCGCTATAGATATTCATTGTCCCAAATTCTACTATTTTTCAAAAAAAATCTTTGTTTTGTTTCATTTATTTACAACTCATTTGGCCTTCACCACATGTTACAAATATTTATTCTAGGATGAGTTTTCAAGTGGAAAGGATTCGTATCGAGGTGATTTATTTTCCAATAATAATATTAACAATTTTCCTTCCTGATTAAGCATGAAGTTTCGTTTTTTTTTCAATATATATATATATATATATATATATATATATATATATCTATATAGATAGATAGATATATAGTCTTCTGATACAACTATTTGATACAAGTTTACTCCTTCTTTGTCTAGGTTTTGAAAGTCTCATTTTTCATTCACAACTCTCAATGTACTTAGATCTCACTAACCCTAACTCCCCATTTCTTTCAGTGGGTTTGACATCTTAGTTGTGCATATTATGTACTAAACTAGAATGACCATGGTTGTGTTTGGACCCTCTACATTTCCTTGTTATTTGTTTTAAACTTCTTTTCAGAAGTTGAACCATCCTAGGTTTATTTGTGGTTTTTTCCCACAAATTGTATATTTCATATTTCCATAAATTTCATTGAGATGTTATTTATTTCTGAACTATGCTTTTGGGACATTAAATTTAATGGCTTCATTTAATAGAAGATTCATATCAAATTTTGTTAAATTATTAAATATCCTATATTTTACAAAACTATAAATATGTTTATATCTATAACAATTTATTTATATTCTTAACAAGTTGTATCTTTCATTTAAATAAAGTCTTGCAATCACATGCTCGAAAAGTTGCTTAAATTTAAATTTCTTATGTTATATAAATACTTATATTATTCTTGTTTCCCCACTGTATAAATTTCCATTCTATAGAACCGATTAATATACCTTTGTTTTCTTATTACATTAAGTAGTTGAATCTTTGTAATGATTATTTTCATAACTCTTTAGGTTCTTACATGGCATGAATGAAGAGCATATGGTTAACCAATTTTACTTATTCTTAATGTTCATATTCATCTTGTCTTCTTGCATTTAACTATTAGACAATTGGAATTCCCTGGATGGTTTTGTCAAAAAGTGCATTGCGATTGGTTTCAACTAGAATAGAATTGAAGTTGGTCACAATAGAAGTTGGCATTGGTGTGCATGGTGTGTGAATCTCAAGGGGAGTTCCATGGTTGTTGCAATCCCTAGTAGAGAACCATCATAGTATTAGGATTATTGAACAAGTTATAATCCTATGAATATGTTGGCTGGGAGTATTAGGCCTTGGATGCACTTAAGGGGAGTCCTATGGATGCTATAGTCACTCATAGAGAATCATCATATAGCGAGCTTAGTGGAGAAGCCATAAAAGGATGACTATGATGGTTATGATTCCCAATATTTGGAGGCATTTCTACCCCATGTGTTTAGCTTAGACACTCTTGGTTATGGGATAGTTGCATAATTATTTGGAAAGTATTTCCAACAATATGGGGAAGTCCATAAATGGTCATTGGGATCAAATGTTATGACAAGCCAAAATCAAGATCTCCATGGTCAAAGGTGTAGTGTCTAGCAACCAAAAATCCCGTAGGTTTTGACAAGTGGAAAGTTGCATAATATTGGAACCTCCAATAATAGCTTGTAAAGGAAGAGGAGCTATCATTATTAGTGGGGCATACATGTGGGCTAGGGTAGAAGCTCGAAGGCCCATAAGGTACATGGAATTCATTTAGAAGAAGTTATGGGCATGCAGGCTCTAACACTGTAAATAAATAATATATATAAATATATATATATATCTATATATATATATATATATGAGTGGGGCTCAGCTACAGGATAAGCGCTGAAATATGGAATCATGCAACGAAAAGCCAATGGCATAGAGATTTTTATAAAGGGAATTTAGCCTACTTAGGCCAATAAAAAAGTCTAGTGCCTAGAGGCCTAGCTAAAGGTCACAACACTTGGTACAATGGAGGAAAATAGGGAAAGGCACCCTCAAGACTTGGTTTTGAGGTGATTTTTCATGTTTTGGTGACCAAGGGTTGTATGGTCATTCCAAAATAAATGACATCGTGGGCATATGGTTTAAGGAATGGATGATTCAGTAACTGGTTAAGAGCCTAAGGTAGTAAGGACCATGGTTGCATTGGATGAGTTATGGAGCCTGTCTTGAACTGAAGATAGCCATCTCATCTTCCTTACACATTATGGAGAATTAAATGGAAAAGATGGCTAGGTGTAGAAGCTCTGATTATAGTCTAGGAGGGTCATGGTAGAATGTACAATCTAAACTCTAATGACTTTGATGGGATGTTGTAGACATAAATTTCATACAATTGATGCAACAATGAGAAGAAGAGACATGCCAAGAATATGCGCTGAGATCAAATTAATAAGCATGGATTATAGAAATTCCATGTAGATTGTAATATGGTAAAACAATTTTTTTAATCTACTCTACTCATCAGCAGAAACAATAAATGATTAATGAAATAACGAAGAATATAAGAGAAAGAACTAAATCACACATAACCCAATGACTTTCTAGGGAAAGCCACAACTAAAAACCTTACTATTTGTATATTGCATTAGACAAAAAGTGTGAGAAGATTGCAATGCTTTTCTCAAGCCCAAACAACCTCTGCACTATCTATATCTATCTCACTACCAATCTATGCACAACCTTTTCTTGGCACGCATTTCTCTCACAAGCTCCATGAATAAAATTGTGCTTCTTATTGCTTGGTCTCACCAGCTCATTCTCACCAAAATAATGATTAAGCTTGTCCCTTCATTCCCCCTTTTAAAGGAATTTTGAATGGTTAAAATTAGTGTTTTTTCCAATTAAGGAATGATTTATTTTATGCCTTCTTCTCACTACATGCACCATCTATTTAATTTAGATGATTTTGCAATTGATAATACATTGTCCCCGAAATCTCATCTCAATTGGGTCTTTCCCTGATCCAACATGCATGAGTTAATTATGAGTGAATCTTCAGTTTACCTGTTGTCACCGAAGGCAACACCACACTGTACTTCAGGAAGCACCCCATTGTTCGATAGAAAACACCCCACTATTGTAGGTTGTACCCCTCTACTATAGGTTTCACCCCACTACTGCAGGTTACACTCGACTACTAGACCTCCCACTAATTCTTGTATCAGTTGGAACTAGTTTAAATGACTTTAACTTAATTAGACTGAAATTAAATAATTACAACTCAAAATAAACTCAACTAGTGCTCCTAATTATCAGAGACACTATGCATGACTCTAGTGAGGCCCTCAAGTCAAATTAACTGAGCTAACTAAGTCAAAATTAACATAGTTAGCTATTACACGTTGTCATGAAATGTGGAGTTACAATTTTATTCCCAATTTAATTCAAGGACAAATTAAATTATGATTTTTTTCTTGATGTTATTTTTAGCATTTCTTGTTGCTATTTTCAACACTCCCTCTCAACAAGAAATGGGTTCACATCTATAACAATCTAGCACCTTTGGAATGTTCTACATGCAATTCTTGTCACCGTTTTTATTACTACTGCAACATATGCAACCAAAAAGGATCTAAGTAAAATAACTGTCAACTATGTTTGCAATTGTCTACTGGGAAAATGTTGTGTTATTGTTGATTCAACTACTAAGCCTCATGTTTTTTTGTCAACAATGCTCTGCACTCCTCAATATATGACTAACATTGATCCTCCTACTACTGAATATTGTGTGGCCCCGTAGCAAGGTAATGATCCATGAGCCAAAAACACCTCAATGGATCCTGCCTAATTTTAGCACTCTTAGGACTATTGTTTCACATCACCCCATCACTCACCTATAGGTATGGCGGCATGTGCTCCCTCTTCCCACTTGGCTCAAAATTCCCCTCTATTGGAGGTCTTTACTTGAGTGGATGGTTCCACCATGTCTTGTTTTTGAGGTTTCTTCAGAGGCTACACGTTGAGAGGTAATTCATGCTCCCTCTCAACCACCAAATCTCTAATATTTTCCATGCTTCTCAAGGATTTGCATGCATGAGCTAAATCTAATCTACTCATACTATTGTTGCTACTTAGCTATTGCTACATCTACACTGCTTCTAAAACCACTACAATAATAGTCTAATCTTCCTAGATCCTGAAGTACTAACTTCCATAAAGTTGCTCCCTCTGATGCTAGACTTCCTATGAGTCTCGATCTCACTGCAGGAAGTCTAACTGCTCCTTAATCCACCAATATTAATGATCACTATTCCTTTTGCATCATTAAACATTTTCTCGTTGATCTGCCCACTAGGAGCCTTCTAGCTCCATTAAGAAGTCTATACATAGGGTCTTCTGGATTTGAATTGAACTAGAGCTCCATCAATATACAAGGACAACTTCAAATTATTCTCTTCTATTTTGATTTAAGCTTTGATACCTTGTAGAAATTTATATAAATATATCTTTGATACCATGTAGAGATTTATACAAATCTAGTTTTGATACCATGTAGAAATCCCTTGTAGAATCAAACTGTAGACTGTAATATGCTAAAACAATTGACTTGAATCTACTCAATTCATCATTGAAAACAATAAACTATTGATGAAATCATGAAGCATATAAGAGTAAAAATTCAATCACACACAACACAATGATTTTCTGAGGAAAGACACAACTAAAAACCTGTGCTATCTGTATATTACATTAGTAAGAAAATATCAGAAGATTACAATGTTTTTCTCAAGCCCAAGAAAACTCTACACTATATCTAGCTATCTCACTACCAACATGTGTGTAATATTCTCTTGGCACACCTTTCTCTCACAAGCTCCATGCAAAAAATTGTGCTCACCAACTCATGCTCACCAAAACAACAATTAAATTTGTGCCTTCATTCCTCATTTTAAAGTCAATTCCAATGGTTAAAATTAATGATTTTTCTAATTAAGGAATGATTTATTTTAGGATTTCTTCTGGCTGCATGTACCATTTATTTAATTTAGATGACTTTACAACTGATAGTACACAGTCGCTGAACTCCAATCTCAACTGGGTCTATATCCGATATGACATGCATGATTTAATTATGAGTGAATATTCAGTTTAATGGTTGATCACTGTAGCAAACACCACACTACACTTTAAGAAACACCCAACTACTAGACCTCCCACTAATTCTTCCATTAGTTGGAACTAGTTTAACTAACTTTAACTCAGTTAAGCTGAATTAGATAATTACACATCAAAATAAACTCAAATAGTGCTCATAATTGTAGGAGACACTCCACATGACTCTAGTTATACCCTTAATTTGAATTAACTAAGATAACTAGGTCAAATTAACTTAGTTAACTATTACAAGTTGTCATGAGATGTGGAGTTACAATTTTGATTTCCTATTTAATTCAAGGACAAATTAAATTAGGATTTTTTTCTTGCTACTATTTTTAACATTTCTTATTGTTGTTTTCAACATGGATAACCTCTTTGTATTCACATTTGACTGATTTAATTCTCAGTATGGAGAATCACACATTTTCCGATTCTTTGATTTAATGCAGTTCCAATTGTTGAGTGAACAGAACCCATCCCCATTGTTTAATATGGTTGTAGAGGTTAGACAACTTGATGTAACATCAACATGAGTAGCCATGATCATGACAAATTTCAAGCAATATGGAGGACAATAGGGGCTACACCATTCTTTATGCAATAGAGGAACTAAATTATGGATTGCATTTGTGCAAAGTGGGATTGTAACATAGTTGAACTAGTAGTGTGGAGAGCTTTGTGGGTGAGCGTTACAAAGGAGAAAGGCCAAGGGTGGCGACGCTATAGAAAGAAGCTGAGAATGTGATTGTACTACTATGAGAGGCTAGGCGAGCTTGTGGAAGAGGGATTGAAAGTTGAGTACATGCTACTAAAGAAGAGAAAAGTTAAGAGTGTGGCTTTGCTACCGTGGGAGGCCAAGAGAGCAAGACATGATGAGAGTTGAGTATATGCTGCTGAAGAGCATAGGTTTGAGATCAATGTGTTTCTATAGAGTGAGAAAAGGAAATAGTATTGTGTGGGTTGAGAAAAGAGGAGAATACAAAGAAGAACAAAGAGATGAAACAAGGTAGAATGAGTGCCAAGGATAATAAACATTAGTTCCTTATTGTGCGTGGGTTGGAGCGCATAAAATAGGGACTTGTTGCTTCCATCTAAGTGGATATCTAAGTAAATCTTGGGGTTGGTACCTCATGCATGTTTGTTATGGTGTAAATCTAACGAGCTGCAAGTTGGTGGTTACAACAAATCCATAAAGTCGGTGCTTCAATTTGTGTTTCTGGTAACCAGATCAGGTGTCTACAAATGAAGGGAGTTGGTTCTTCCTACTAGTGGGTTCTAGTAAAAAATCGCATGGAGTTGGTTATTTAAATTCTCAACAAGAAGATGCTAGTAGCTTGAATGGGATGTTAACCAACTAGTTGAATGAAGGAGAAGCCCTTTGTAAGAATCTACAAGTTGAAGTTGTCTCATTGAGATGTGACCTAGAAAGGGCAAGTAAAGAGTTGTCTCATTATATGAAGCTTGAGGAGAGTTGAAAGGCTTTGGATGAGATGCTTGCTAAGAAAATATGCCCTCTCATTAAGGCTAGTCTATGTTTCAAAGGAGAACCAAGCAACAAAAAGGAAAAGGTGGAGGGGTCAACCACCCTGGTAAGGATAGTTAAAAATTCCAAAAACAACAAAGGAAAAGGATTTTTTGGACAACATCAGTAGAAAGGAAAGCAAAAACAACAAGGGAAGAGAGGGAAACAACAATGAGGAGAGAAACATAATGGTAAGAGGCAACATCTAGGAGAGAAGCACATGAGAGCCAAGCAAGAACAAGGAAAAATGGAAGGCAATAATCCAAACTATCCTGGAAGGAACATAAAGAACTAGCATAGTTCCTTTCCCTCTCAAGGAAAAAACACTCAAAGAAAAGGTATCTTTGGTCCTCAAAATAATTTCTATGGATATTATTTTTCTTGCAATAATTTTGAACATAAATCCATATGTTATAGATGGCATGCAAGAAAAAATATGTCTTAGGTAGGAGCAACCCAAGAATGAAAAAAGTGTTTAGGAGAAGGCATGTTGGTAGTAGTAGAGGCCTTGACAAGAATGTTGGAAAACATGGTAATTCCTTTGTCCCATTGTTAATCCATATATAATGTTAGAATTATTGCAACTTTGGGCACAAGGCAGCTAGTTGTTGGGATGAGAAGACAAAGCATGCTTCTTAACATATGTATGCACATGAAGACGAAAAGGAAGAATAGAGAAAAGGAATACACGGTTACTTTTAGCTCTCTATGTCCTAGGAGCAAGTAGAAAAGAAGGGAAAGAAATTAAAAGGAAAACAAAAAGAATGACCCTCTTAACCCTATTGTGGAGCTCTCTGTGAGTATTAGTTGTGTTCAACATAAATTGTAGGAAAGAAAGAGAAACAACAACCCAACCACTTGTCTTTTTCAAACAAAAAAAAGATGCTACAAGAGAATTTTGGTGAAGGAGGAACAAAAGGAGGAATGCCATCCAATCATGTGCAACCAAGAGAAAGTGTGAACATGGGAAAATAAGGAACTAGAAGGGCCTGTCAGAACTCGGTCATTGAATGTTTGGAAAGGGAAAGAGGACATTATTGAGGAGGAGTAGATCCTATGTTTATCTTCATTGAAGGATGAAAATGGCCTTAAGGGAGGCCAAATAAGTCAAATGCAGGAAACTATAAGGAATATATAGAGAGATGCATCTGAATGTTGGAGGTATGACCAAGTTCGCCTTGCTGATTATAATAATAAATTGGTTCATTTCAAGTATATCAACATTGTAACAAATAGAAAAGATTAGAAACATGGTTTCACGAGGATTTCACAACATCATGTTGTGAGAAAAGAATGGGTTGTCGCATAAAGTGTGGAATGAAAAGAATCCCATAGTTAAGTCAGGTCCATAGGATCATTCCCCACGTAGAAGCAAGTAAGAAAATGCAATAGATTAGAGGGAATTAGCTCAGGGTGAGATACTTTAGTAAATAGTAGTAGGTAATGATTTTCATCCCCAGAAAGAAATATTGTTGTGTAAATGAAAGGTTTTCATCTTGGGTGAAATACTCGTATTTCATTTAAGATTATGAGTTTTATTATGCCTAGCAGTCTTATGTTCATGAAACACAATTGGCACAAGATTTGCATCTTAGCTTCCAATTAGTATCGTTATGTCAATTAGTGGCCTTTGGTTCATATAGAGTAACCCTCTTGTGCAAGTGAGCATATCATTTTGAGAAACAACCATGCCGATGTCCCTGGTACATTGTCCAATTTTTATAAACTTTTTGGTGCAATTAGTATTAGTTACGAAAAAATCTCTATTTGTAAGAGTATGATCTCAATGGGAGAAGCATTGGTTCAAGAGGATGCTCAAGTGGAGTGAGCATAGATTTAATCACAACAACAATAGTGAAGAGTAAGCCTAAAATGCATCAATAATTGTTGGTATTTGCATGCAACAACAATACCATGAGAAATTTTAATTGGTATTAGTTTCTTTTAATTAATAGAAAATATGCAGTGGTAGAAAGAGTAATCTTGTAATAGTCATAAGGTGATTATAATTGGATGGGAATTAAAAGAAGAGGAAGTATATGTTCTGGAGAAGCATATCACATACGTCCAATTCCTAGAGTAGTCATAACACTTTCATGAAGATACAAAGACATGTTTATGCTAATATGTTGATTCTTGTAGATGTATTTATTTAAGATGTTTTTAGCTGAGCAAAAATGAAAAAATTAAAGTGTCCCATGATGAAGTTATCATCCCTTGAAGAGAAGTATGCAAAATCATAATGCAAATTAACAATTTAATCCTTGTTCATTTATTGAAAGAGGGAGGAGAAGTAGCGTGTATACATGTGTCATTGATTTCAAATGGGGAGGGAAGCTCATTCGAGAAGTTGTGATGGCCCAAGTAGAGGAGAGAAAACCATTGGTGGCTCATGCAAGGAGAAGTGTGGAGGTAGCATGGGGGTTGGTAATCAATGTCGAGAAATGATGATATGTTTCCATCAAGGCCGAAGGAGGAGATTTTTTTATGATTTCCATTTCCTGGATGGATTTGTCAATAAGTGTGTGGGAATTCGTGTCAACCATACTAGCAATGAAGTTTATGGTAGCATATGTTGGCATTGGTGCACACGGTGTGTTGAGATCAAGGGGAGTTCCATGGTTGTTGTAGTCCCTAGTAGAGAACCATCTTAGTAGCAAGCTTATTGAAGAAGTTACAATACTATTACTATGATGGTTAGCTTCTTTAGCCTCAGAGGCACTCATGGGAGAGTTATATGGTTGGTAGAATCAGTTGTAGAGAATCATAATAGTAGAAAGCTTAATGGAGAAGCCATAAAAATATGACTATGATGGTTTGGATTCCCATACCTTGGAGGAATTTCTACCAAATGTGTTTATCTCATATTCTCATGATTATGGCATAGTTGGATAGTGCTTTAAAAAATCTTTCCAATAGTATGTGGAAGTCCATAAATAGTTCGTGGGATCAAAATTTATGGCAAGTAAAAAATCAGGATCTCCACGGCCAAAGTTGTAGTTCCTAGAAGCCTAGAAGACCGTAACCTTATTTAAAAGAGATCTAGGATAAGATTTAGCAAAGGTAGCAGGAAGAATTCTTGGTAGCCTAGAAGCCCATAATCTAGTTGACAATAACCAAAGGTTTCCCAAAAGCCCAATAGCCTAGAAACCTGAAAGCCTGTAACTTTATTAGAAGGTGATCCACAATGGCAAAGATCTGAGGTAATGGGGGATGATAATTTACTGATCATTAATAGATCAAAGTCATAAATTAAATTTCCCAGAAGAAATGGGGCTGACAAGTCGAGTTATTTAGATGTCGATAGTGGAAAGTGGGCCAAAGCTGGAACCTTCAATAAAATTGCATAAAGGAAGAGGAGTGGCCATTTTCAGTGGGGAGTACAAGTGGGCTAGCACGGGAGCCCATACGGTGTATGAAATTAATTTGAAATAAGATACATGCATATGGTTATCTAGGATCCAAATTGATAGCATTATATATATATGAGTGGGGTCAAGCTATGGGCTAAGTTCCAACATAGTGATTCATGCAGCGGAAGACCAAGGGTGTACAAATTTGTATAAAGGGAATTTAGCCCCCACAAGATAGCAAAGAATTCTAATTCCTAGAGGCTTAGCAAAATGTCACAACACCTAATCCAGTGGAGGAAAACAGGGAAAGGTGCGCTCAAGACATATTTTTGTAGTGATTTCACATGTTTTGGTGACCAAGGGGCATATGATAGTAACAAAAGAAATGACACCATGGGAATGTGGTTCAAGGCATGGATGAGTTGACAGTTGGTTAAGATCTTAAGGTAATAATGACTAAAGTTCCATAAGATTAATTATGGAGCCTGCCACGAATTGAAGAAAGCCATATGATCTTCCTTGCATGCTAGGGAGAATTAAATGGAAAAGATGGCTAGGTGTAGAAACTCTGTCATAGTCGAGGAGAGCCATGCATGAATATGCAATCCAAACTCTAAGGTCTCTAATGGAATATTGCATATGCAATGTTTATATAGCAGATTCTGCAATAGGAATTAGAGACATGCCAAAAGTACAAGATGAGAACTACAATCAAATTAATAACCATGGAAAGCCTTTCTGTATGCATATTTAACTGAGAATTAATCCTCAATATGGAGAATCACACATGTTCCCATTATTTGATTTAATGTAGCTGCAAAGTTGAGTAAATAAAGCCGATTCCCAATGTTTAATATTGTTGTAGAGGTCATATAATTTGATGTAACAACAACATGTGTAGCCATGATGGTGACATTTACAAGTGGTTTGGAGGAAAATAGGGACTGCACCATTCCTTGTGTAGCACAGGAATAAAAGTAGGAATTGCAATTGTGCAAAGTGGGATTGTAACATAGTTGAGCTAGAAGTGTGGAGAGATATGTGGGTGAGTGATGCTAAAGAGAAAATCTAAGGGTGTCAATGTCATAGAGAGAAGCCAAGACTGTGGTTGTGCTCCTATGAGAGGTCAAGAGAGCCTGTGGAAGAGGGGTTGAGAGTTGAGTATATGCTACTAAAGAAGAAAGAAGTTAAGAGTCTGATTCTGCTGTTGTGAGAGGCAAGAGAGGTTGTTGAAGAGAGGCTGAGAGTTGAGTATATGCTATTGAAGAGTAGAGGGTTGGGAATATTATGCTACTATAGAATGAACAATGGAAAAAGTATTGTGTGGGTTGAGAAAAGAGGAGGTTGCAAAGAAGAACAGAGTGTAGAAAGAAGGAATAACGAGTACCAAGGGCAATGAAGATTACTTCTTTATTGAGTGTGAGTTGGAGCCTACAAATTAGAGAGTTGGTTCTTCCATCTAAGTGGATATTTGAGTAAACATTTGGGGTTGTTTCCTCCTACAAGTTGGTGCTTTTACAAATATAAGGAGATGCAAGTTGGTGCTTGCAACAAATCCATGAAATCGATGCTTCAATTGGTGCTTCTAGTAATTATAGTAGGTGTCTACAAATGAAGGGAGTTGGTGCTTCCTACTAGTGGGTGCTAGAAAATAATCATAGGGAGGTGGTTGTTCCTCTAAGGGTGGCTCACAAACAAATTGATGTATAATAGAGTAGGAGCTCATACTTACACCAAATAACAAATAGGCTTTGGTGGTTTTTCTCTTGTAATTGT
Source organism: Pinus taeda (assembly GCA_000404065.3). NCBI lineage: Eukaryota > Viridiplantae > Streptophyta > Pinopsida > Pinales > Pinaceae > Pinus > Pinus taeda. Next base: position 37,974 of record APFE031186252.1, read on the forward strand.
TTCCACATTAAACCTATGTCTCCCATGTGTATGTTGATCCTAATATTGTGTTCATATGGTGATTTGTGTTTCTTTAACTATGTGGTTTCATTGGTCAGATGTATGATTGGCATTGTTGAATGAGAAACTATAAATTGACATAAAAAATTTAAATTAGCCTTAATATTTATTCACCCCCCATCTCAATATTAACATTATTTCCAACATTAACACATACAAATTTAATTTGTTTCTCCTTTTAAAGAAAATATGATAACTTATATAACCTCTTAAATGAGATTAAACATCCATCCAAGGAAGAAATCAATTTATGAAATCATAGGCTTTCCAATCAACCTGATCATAGCATTGAATTATATAAATAAAAAAAAACATAAATTGTCTACATATTTCTAGAATTTCAATCCATTCATTTATTATATAATATATATATATATATATAATATATGAAAATAGAATAGGAGAAACCACACTCCACCAAGCCAACAAATTGGTATCTTCATAGTTCCCACCAAGCCATGGATATCCTTTTTGTGAGGAAACAAATGGACCACTTTCATATAAGGCCATTCTCTCTCTTCATGTTAATTATGGTGGTATGATTCTTATTAAAGATGAAGGATTTCTTATTTTATTTAACTTTGACAAATGTTATTTCAAAATTGTACTTTCTTGGACTATAACTAATTCGTAACCACTTGTTGGCAATTAAGAAGCTTGCCTACTCATGTTCTAACTCCTCTCTTTTTTTTTGAATAAAAATAGTAAAACAAATAATATTTATTCATTAAAATTAATATTTTCATATGTCACATGTGTAAGCCAACTTTAGTTTTGGCCCCACAACTAATACTTCCAAAATATTTAAAAGTAAATATAAAGAACAATGTTTGCAAAAGAAATTACACCATGGGTATCACAAGAAAACTTTATTAAATATTTTCCCACAATGCTTTTCAACTATTAATAAATTTCCATACTTTGCATGCATCTTGTCTCTTTTCTCTTGATATTCCTAGTGTTTGGCATCCATCACCTAACTTATTCTTCTATATGAACATTAGCAATGAATCATCACTTAATTCTAGCTTCTCATTTTCCATCTACAATTTCTTGGAAAATATGATGAGGGGTAAAATGAAAATATACAATCACTAACCCTTAGGCCAATAACATGGCATATGAGCAAGAGTGAGTAAACTTAAATCTTATTCCTCTTTTACCTCTTGAATTTACTCAGTGAATGACGCTTGCAGAGAGGCAAACCAAGTGCACAAATTGGGAATGAGTAAGAAAACTAATGTGAAAAAACCAAATGAAACTCTACAAAAAGAACTAGGAAAAGAGTTAGGGAACAAAAAATTAAATGGAAAGGATGAAAATGGAATTACCTTTCCTTTAAAACACTAGATAACTCTTAGTAGAGACCAACAATAGAAATAGAATAAAAATACCCTCTCTAAGCTAGATTCTAAAGAAAAAAATTAAAGCGGGTTTGAAGTCTAGAATATTGTCATGGAGGCATATCTTCCACTCAAAAATTCCCAGACAATAGAAAGCATGCCTAGTGAAAGAAAGATGATACAACAAGAGAGTAGAGAAATAACCAAAGAGAAAAACTAGGTAAGCGATGGAAAATCTAACTAAAACATGAGATTATAGGCATGAAACTTGGGCATATAACCTAGTTCTCATGCCTCTAATAGCCACCAAGATGATGTATTATGTTTCTCTGATGAAGGAAATTACAATGGTCCTCTTTCTTCCCATCACTTTCCCTTTTTATTTACAGAATCAACATAAAGAGACCTTCTCCTAGGACTCGTATTAACATAATAAATGAAACTAGCTATGAAGAGTATCAAAATTCTAGATAACGAAGAACCAATGATTTAAACAAGCATCTCAAACATATGAAAATAATCACCATTAACGATAAGCTAGGATGATTTCTTAGTGAAAAATCTCCAATATTTTTTATTTTTTATTTATTTTTTATTCTGCATGTAACAAATTCTATTATTAGTATGAAACTAATGTAGGTAGATGTATCAACTACAAATGATAATCCTAAAAGAGCCAACTCTTACATTGAACCACAAATCCATTATCAAAATCCAAAGGTGATACTCCTCATGTGCATCCTAAAACCTTGAATACCCACTCCATGTCGATGAGGGCATAGGCCTGTGCTACCCTCCTCATCAACTCTCATTACTATCCCATTAAGATCCATGATAATCAGTCCACCTCTCCTAAGGAATAATGATATAAATATTGAGAAAGCTTTAAAAATATTTATTTTCATAACAATGCAATTATTTCTATATAAATTAGAATTTATATTATTTTAGAATGAAATTAATTGTTAAACAATAAGCAATTCAACTTATTTAATTTTATAATTTATCTCAATTTTTACAATATATAAATTAATTATTGATTGAACAATGTGTAGTGTACAACATTAGTTGTATTAATTTTAACATAGCTTTAACCTTGGATTTATTTAAATTTTGGATTTGTTTAAATCCTT
>APFE031186256.1:0-13575 GCA_000404065.3 Pinus taeda
TTAAAATAAAATATAATATACATATCACATTAAAATATATAACATGTAAATAGTACTTATAAATTAACATCCATTTTACCATATAAATTAAAATAGTGATTCCATAACCATCTTTAAATTTAATTAATAAGTGAATACAAATTTAATGTGTACAATATAACAAGATTTTGAATCACGAATATTTACCATGGATATTATTAACTACTAAATAGGCTTTTTTACAACACTATGGGCAAGATAGGGAGAGGGAGAGAAAGGGAAGAAAATCGTAATATCATGGGCTAATACCATGGTTTATCAATACCATGGGTCATCTAGGCTTTTGATTATTATGTTATGGATCTAAGCTTTTAATTATTGCCTTACAATACCATGGGCCAATACCATGGCTTACCACGTGCCCACAAACCATTATGTATTTCAAAATCAAAATAGTGTACAAATATTTTTTTTACTTTAATTTTATAATATTTTTTAATTAAATCTAAAATCTTAAAGGTTATAATTACTTTTGAGGTATATCTAAACCCTGTATCCTCACAGCTACTAAAAATATTCCCGTAGAGATTAAAAATGAGAATAATTTTATATACACATATGTGAATTTTTTATAATATAAATAATATTATAAAGAAGAGAGAGAGGAGTGGGGAGAGAGGAGGAAAGAAGGATGGAGAGAGAGAGAGATGGATTTGGAGGGGGAATGAGAGGAAGGGAAGAACAAAAACATTAAGAGATAGAGGTGGAGAGAGAGAGGGAGTGACAAGGGAGAGATGAAAATGGAATGAGGGAAAGAGGAGACGAGGGAAGAGAGAGAAAAGGAGAGGATCGAGATAGGGAAATAAGGGGAAGAGAGAGACATGGAGACATAGATATAGAGGGGGGAGATAGGGGGAGATAGGGGGAGAGTGAGAAGGAGAAAGGGAGGGAGATAGTGACATAGCTGGAGGGTGAAGAGAGAGAGTGTGTCTGATGGGGGGATACAGAGGGAGGTGGGAGAGAAAGGGAGAGAGAGGAAGGAAGAGCGCGAATACTTGAGAGAGAGGGGTAGAGAGAGATATGGAGTTGGAAGGTGAAGAAAGACATAGAGAGAGAAAGGTGGAGAGGGAGAGGGAGTGACAAGAGAGAGTTGGAGAGACAATGAGGGAGAGAGGAGAGCAAGAGAGAGAGAGAGAGAGAGAGAGAGAGAGAGAGAGAGAAGGGGAAGAGAGATAGGGAGAGAAAGAGGGAGGGAGGGGGAGATAGATATATAGAGAGAGTGTGTATGTTTTTGGGGTGAGGAGAGACAAGGGGAGATATAGATATAGATGGAGGAGGGAGAGAGGGTCGAAGAGAGAGGAAAAGAGAAGGAGAGAGGAAGAGAGATAGACATGGAGAGAGAGAGAGAGAGAGAGAGAGAGAGAGAGAGAGATGTATTGATTTCATTGTAGTTGTTGATTTCTAATCCTATTTGATCACTTGCACTAGATTCATTGATTTAAGTGTAGATGTCAATTTCTAATCCTATTTAATGCCTTACACTAGATGCATTTATTTTAATGTAGATGTTGCTAGTTTCTACTTCTATTTGATTGCTTGCATTGGATGCATTGGTTTCAGTGTAGATATTGATTTCTAATCATATTTGATCGCTTGCACTAGATGCATTGGTTTCATAGGGTAGATGTGTGTGAGTATTAGATGTGAGATGTTAGATGTTAGACTTTAGATGTGATAGATGTTAGATGTGAAGTGAGATGTTAGATGTGAGATATTTCTTAAATTCAATTTTTTTACATTATAATCTCGTTTTTTATTAATAAAACTAAGAGAATTTTTTTAGATAAAAGAAAATATAATATACATATCACATAAAATATATGACATATAGATAGTACTTATAAATTAACATCTATTTTACCATATAAATTAAAATAATGATTCCATAACCATCTTTAAATTTAATTAATAAGAAAATACAAATTTAATATTTACAATATAAAAATATTTTTAATCATGAACATTTATCATGGATATTATTAACTTCTAAATAGGCCTTTTGACAATACCATTGCCAACAACCAAAAGAGAAAGATAGAGACAGAGAGGAAGAGAGGGAGAGGAGGGAAGAAAATAATAATACCATGGGCTAATACCATGGTTTATCAATATCATGGGTAATTTAGGCTAAAATAATAATACCATGGGATAATACCATGTTGTATCAATATCACGGGTCATCTAGGCTTTTGATTATTATGTTCTCGATCTAGGATTTTAATTATTCTATTACAATATCATGGGCCAATACCATGGATTATCAATACCACATGCACAAAAACCATAACTTATTTCAAAATCAAAATATTTTACAAATACAAGTTATTTAATTTAATTTTATGACATTTTTTAATTAAATCTAAAATCTTAAAGATTATAATTACTTTTGAGGTATATCATGACTACTAAAATATTCCCACATAGATTAAATCGAGGTTTTAATAAAGAGATTAAAAATGAGAATACTTTCTCACTACTATACTTATCACTGAAATTCTATATTAATATAAATAATTTATAAAGGAAGAGAGAGAGCTGGAGGGGGAGAGTGAGAGAGAGAGGATTTGCGAGGGGGAAGAAGGAGGGAAGGACAAATACATTGAGACGGATATAGTGGAGGAGAGAGAGAGAGAGGAGAGGGGGAGAGAGAGAGAGAGAGAGAGAGAGAGAGAGTGACAAGGGAGAGATGAAAATGGATTGAGGGAGAGAGGACACAAGGCAAGAGAGAGACATGGAGACATAGATATGGAGGAGGGAGAGAGTTGGGGAGCAAGAAGGAGAGAGGGAGGGAGATAGTGTCAAAGTTGGGGTTGGAGAGAAAGTGTGTGTGATTGGGGGAGAGACAAAGGGAGGTGGGAGAGAAGTGAAATAGAGGAAGGAAGAGAGAGAGGGCTTGAGAGAGAGGAGAGGGAGGGGGAGAGAGAGATGGAGTTGGAAGGGGAAGAAAGACATAAAGAGAGAAATGTGGAGAGGGAGAGGAGTGACAAGGGAGACATGGAGAGGTGGTGAGGGAGAAAGGAAAGCAAGAGAGAGAGAGAGAGAGAGAGAGAAGGGTAAGAGAAAGGGAGAGGAAGGGGCGGGGGAGAGAGATAGATGGATATGGAGATAGGGTGTGTATGTTTTAGGAGTGAGAAGGAGATACAAGGGGAGATAGAAATATAGATGGAGGGGGGAAAGAGGAAAGAAGAGAGAGGTAAAGCAAGGGATGGAGGAAGAGAGATAGATATGGATAGAGAAGTGGAAGAGAGAGAGAGGGGGGAGGAAGAGGGATGGAGAGAGAAAGGGAGAGAGAGAGAGAGAGAGAGAGAGAGAGAGAGAGAGAGAGAGTACTTTTGTGGGTTGATATAGAGAGATAAAGAAGGAGAGACAAAGGGAGATAGAGATATAGATGGAGGGGCCGAGAGGGAAGAAGATAGAGACAGAGAGAGGGAAGGAGGAAGAGAGATAGATATGGAGAGGGAGAGAGAGTGGCATGTGTTTAGGGGGCTAAGATAGAGAGAAAAATAAGAAGAGATGGAGGTAGGTATATATATAAATGGCAGGGGAGAGAGGGAATAAGAGAAAGATAGAGAAAGGGAGGGAGAGAGAGGAGAGAGGGAGGGAGAGAGAGAAGGAGAGAGGGAGGGAGATAGAAACGAAAGGGAATGTGGAGAAAGATGGAAGAAGAAAAAGACACACATAGACAAATAAAAACACATAATTTTTATCTATAAGGTCATGAATATTTTGTTTTTTCACTAAATAGATGTATTGATTTTAGTGTAGTTGTTGATTCTAATCCTATTTGATAGCTTGCACTACATGCATTGATTTCAGTATAGGGTTGATGTGTGTGAGCATTATATGTGAGATGTTAGATGTTAGACGTTAGATGTGTAGGCATTAGATGTGAGATGTGAGATGTATGATATTTTTTAAATTCAATTTTTTTTATATTTTAACTTATATTTTTATTAATAAAATTAACAACAATTTTTTAGATAAAAGAAAATATAATATACATATCACATTATAAAATATAACATATCAATAATAATTATAAATTTACATCCGTTTTACCATATAAATTAAAATAATGATTCCATAACCATCTTTAAATTTAAGTAATAAGCCGATAAAAATTTAATATTTACAATATAACAATATTTTTAAACATGATTATTTACCATGGATATTATTAACTTCTAAATATCTTTTTTACAATACCATTGTCTAATAGGCACAAGAGAAAGATAGAGAGAGGGAGGGAGAGAGGGAGATGAGAGAAGAAATTATAATACCTTGGGCTAATACCATGGTTTATCAATACCATGGGTCATCTAGGCTTTTGATTTTTATGTTCTAGATATAGGCTTTTAATTATTTTATTACAATACAATGGACTAATACTATGACTAATACAATGGTTTATCAATACCACATGGCTGAAAACCATAACTTATTCCAAAGTCAAAATATTTTACAAATACTTTATTTACTTTAATTTTATAACATTTTTAATTAAATCTAAAATCTTAAAGGTTACAATTCCTTTTAAGGTATATCAGGTATACTAAAACTATTCCCATAGAGATTAAATCCAGGATTTATTAAAATTAGAACACTTTTATATATACATATTATGTGAAATTTATATAATATAAATAATATTAGAAAGAAGAGAGAGAGACGAGGAGGGGGGAGAGACAAGGAGAGAGGGAGTGAGAGGGAGATGGATTTGTTGGGGGGAAGAGAGGGAGGGAAGAACAAAGACATTTACAACTAGAGGTGGAGAGAGTGAGGGAGTCACAAGGGAGAGATGAAGATGGAATGAGGGAGAGAGGAGACGAGGGAAGAGAGAAAAAGAGAGGATATAGATAGGGAAAAAGAGAGAGATGGAGACATAGATATGGAGGGGGGAGAGGGGCAAAGCGAGAAGAATAGAGGAAAGGAGATAGTTAGAGAGTTGGAGAGTGGAGAGAGAGAGTGTATGTGAGGGGGGGGGAGAGACCAAAGGAGGTGGGAGAGAAAGGGAGAGAGAGGAAGGAAGAAAGAGAGGACTTGAGAGAGAGGAGAGAGAGGGGGCGAGAGAGATGGAGTTGGAAGGGGAAGAATGACATAGAGAGAGAAAGGTGGAGAAGGAGGGGGAGTGAAAAGGGACAGATGGAGAAACGGTGAGGGAGAGAGGAGAGCAAGAGATAGAGAGATGGGGAGAGAGAGAGAGGGCGAGGTAGAGGGAGGGAGGGAAAGATAGATAGATATGAGAGACAATGTGTATATTTTTGGAGTGAGAAGGAGAGACATGGGGAGATAGAGATATATATGGAGGGGGAGAGAGAGAATAAGAGAGAGGTAAAGAGAGGGAGGGAGGAAGAGAGATATATATTGATAGAGAAGTAGAAGAGAGAGAGGGGCAAAAGAAGAGGGATGTAGAGGAAGAGAGAGAGCGGAGAGTGTATGTTTTGGGGCTGAGATAGAGAGACAATGAGAGATAGATATATAAATGGAAGGGGAAGGGGGAGAGAGAGAGAGTAAGGAAGAGATTGAGATAGATAGATAGCTAGATATATATAGAGAGTGTGTGTGTTTGTGGGATGATATAGAGAGATAAAGAAGGAGAGATAGAGGGAGATAGAGATATAGATGGAGGGGGCGAGAGGGAAGAAGAGAGAGATAAAGAGAGGGAGGGAGGGAGAAAGATAGATAGGTATGGAGAGAGAGAGAGAGAGTTGTGTTTAGGGGGTTGCGATAGATAGGCAAATGGGGAGAGATGGAGGGAGGTATAGATATAAATGACAGGAGGAGAGAGGGTAGAAGAGAAAGATAGAGAAAGGGAGGGAGAGGTGGAGAGAGAGAAGGAGAGAGGGAGGGATATAGAAACAAAATGGAAGGTGGAGAGAGAGGGAAGAAGAAAGAGAGGCATATAAATAAATAAAGCATAGAATTTAGATCTAGAAAGTCATGAATATTTTTGTTTTTCACTAAAATAGATGTATTGATTTCAGTGTAGTTGTTTATTTCTTATCCTATTTTATCGCTTGCACTGGATGCATTGATTTCAGTGAAGATGTTGAATTCTAATCCTATTTTATACCTTACACTATATGCATTTATTTTAGTGTAGATGTTAATTTGTACTCCTATTTTATTGCTTGCACCGGATGCATTGGTTTCAATGTAGACATTGATTTCTAATCCTATTTGATCGCTTGCACTAGATGTGTCGATTTCAATGTAGATGTTGGTTTCTAATCCTATTTAATACCTTACACTAGATGCATTGATTTAAGTGTAGATGTTGGTTTCTACTCCTATTTAATTTCTTATAGTGGATGCATTGGTTTCAGTGTAGATATTGATTTCTAATCCTATTTGATATCTTGCCCTAGATGCATTAATTTCAGTATAGATGTCAATTTCTAACCATATTTAATACCTTACACTAGATGCATTTATTTCACTATAGATATTGATTTCTACTCCTATTTAATTGCTTGCACTCGATGCATTGGTTTCAGTGTAGATATTGATTTCTAACCCTATTTGATTGTTTGCACTAGATGCATTGATTTTAGTGTAGATGTTTATTTCTAATCCTATTTGATTACTTGCACTAGATGTATTGATTTCAGTGTAGATGTTGGTTTCTGATTTGATGCAACTATATGTATGATGCACATTAATTTTAAAGTAATTAGATTAATAATGTGTATTCATTTCAATGTAAGCACATCTCTTCCCCCTCCATCTATATCTTTATATTCCATTGTCTCTCCTTCTTTATCTCTCTATATCACCCCCCAAACATACACACACACACTCTCCATATCTATATATATCTCACTTTCTCCCTCTCTTTTCCCTCTCTCTATCTCTCTTCCCCTTCTCTCTGTCTCTAACACTTCTCTTTCCATATCTATACCTTTTTGTCCCTCCCTATCTGTTCCTCTCTCTTCTTCCCTCTCTACCCCCCTCCATTTTTATCTCTATCTCCCCTTGTGTATCCTTATCACCTGCAAAAGATACATAGTCTCTCTCAGTGTAAGCATATAAAAATTATTCACGATGTGCATTGACTTCTGTGTTACAGGAATTCAACCATAAATAAGATACTTGAATTTTCATCCTAAATAAAATGTTCTCTTACCCGAAATGTTTTCTTCCTGAAATTGTAAACTATTTGTAATTCGCTACATTCTTATTATTCCCATTTTCATCATTGAACATTGTTAATCACTTTTCCTTCAAATGCGGTAATAGAAAATAACTACCATTGAAAAGTATTTGGGGCTTAACACTCCATAAGTCACAATGATTGACTTTGGAGAAAATTACTATTAACATTGGAGAACAACATAGACAAGGTATGATGTTTACTATAGTAGCTCAAGTTAAATATTTGAATGGTCTATTATTTCAACTACCCTTTTCATATTATCGATATGAAAAAATGGCAAAACTAATAGGTGTGACAGTAAGAATAGTAGAAGAAAATAGTTTTAGATTGGCCACGATGATGATTGTTTGTAATTGACTATATTCGTATTATTCACATTTTCTATCATTCATTCAACATTGTTACATTGTCACTTTGCACTCAAAATTTCTATTTCATCATTTTTCATCATCGAGGTTACTAATAGTTTCTCTCATCTCAACAAACTGAGATGACTAAGCAAATTTAAAAATAATTTGACCAAATTAATCTTAGACATATTTAGCATATTTAAAATGATCACAATAATTAGATGTTCAAGAAATTTTGTATCACCACACACGACTGAAACCAACCTAGATCCATCTTAACCCTGGATCTATCAAGCACCGAGAGGGATCACCCAACCGCCGCCCGACTGCCCGTCGGGACACAGCTGCAAGCAGCTGCGCCTTCCAGGGTGATTCCCGAAATTGTCCAACTGCCCGTGGGGGCACGGCCTAGGCAGGCGACTGCATGCCTGACCCATTAAAAAAAAAAATTAAAACGAATATTTTATAAAAAAAAAATTAAAAAAAGTGCATTTAATTTTTTGAAACAAATAATATTTATTTTTTAATTTAATTTTTTTTTTAATAAAAGTTATTTTTTTAACAATGTTCAAAAATTTAAATCGAAATTTTAATTTTAAAATTTTAATATAAAATTTAAAATGTTTTTAATAAAAAAATTGTTGTTTCTCCCTTTTTTTATTTTAAATGTTTTAAATTTTTTTTTTTTTTTTTTTTTTTTTTAAAATTTGAAATACATATATTTTTTTTAATTTTAAATGTTTGTTTTTTTGTTGTAATTTGAAAATATATTATATATATATATATATATTATATATATATATACATATAATATATATATATTATATATATATATATGTTTTTTTTAAATTTTTAATCTTTTATAGTAGTTTTTAATTTATTTTTTAAGTTTTGATATGTTTTTAAATTTTTTATAATTTTACTAATTTAGTTTTTTTTATTTTTTAATAGATAAATAAATAAATAAAATAATTATTTGAAATATGTTTTCTTATTATTAATCTTTGTATTTTTTTTTTAGTTTTATTTTTATTTGTTTTCTTAACGTTTTTATAATTGATTTTTTTTTTTAATGTTTTTTAATATATATTTTTATTTACTTTTTGCAATCTTTTTTTAACCTGTTTTTTTTCATTGTTTTAATTTTTAATTTTATGTTTTCATTACTCTATTGAAATTTTAATGTTTTTCAAAGTCATGATAAAATCTTTTGCACCATTATTTCAAAATGTTGAAAATTTACCCTAGAAAAAAAAGTGTTATTCCAACACCAACACTTTTAGTTTTGAGGGTGTTTTTTGCACAATTTTTGCACATAAAAATTCGGTTTAACTGGCATTTTTTTTAAAATATTGAAAATTGTCCCTAAAAAAAAAAGCCAACATTCTGATATCAACACTTTCATTTTCAAGGTGTTTTTTGCACAATTTTTGCACAAAAAATTTGTTTTCACTATCATTTTTAAAACATGTTCAAAATTGACCCTTAAGAAAAACCATCATTCCAGTATACACACTTTTCGTTTTTAGCGTTGTTTTTCATGTTTTTTCGGGGTTTTTTTGGCCAGAGTTCCTGTTTTTAGTTTATAGTTCCTGTTTCAAAGTTTACATTGTTAATTCATTTATTAATATTAACATTAATTATGGATTAATCATTATCATGAAATTGTCTAGCAATTTGTGACTTAGGTCGTTGCTACAACTTCGTGTAACACTGCCTTTTTTTCCTAGAATCATGATTATTATGCTTTTTATTGGGTTCAGTTTGAATATGTTGTTGACAATTTCTGATTGATAGTCCTATTTCCTTTATGGACAAAGTGTGGTTTGATGGTTTGAGATTTGTCGCATTATATTTCATGCATCACTACATTTTTGTTGTAACAACCAAGATCATTTCAATGATGGAGCAAGTCAACTTAGATGTCTATGTGATTTATTTCCTACAAGTGTCATTTATTCCTCATGAGTGTAATATTTAATTACCTGCAATTGTGACCTTTACTTTCCTGCAAATTTTCTCTTTACATTCTCGCAAGTATGAATTGGATTCCAAGTAGATTTCTCTTATTGACTTACAAAATAATCACAATACCTTGTCTAGATTGTACTAGTATAGATGGTTCATGAAAATTCAAAATTTCCATATGAACCTCTAATTGCTAATTAAATGTACAATCTTTTGGTTGTATTTTGGACCAATTATAAAGGTAATTGAGAGGTTCATCACCACCATTCCATGGAATTTCAAGTAAATTATGTATCCTTAGTAAACACAACAAGAAACATGTTCAAGATTCCACTCTGAGAAGACATAGACCACTAGAGTTGATACACTTTGATTTGTGTGGCCTTATGCCTATTGCATTTACCTTAGCTAAAAATTATATTGAATGTTTTTTAATTGATGACCATATCAAGATATGTTGGGTTTATTTGTTGAAATATAAACCTCAAGCACTTGATTTTTTTTTTAAATTCATCCGTGGATTGAAAATGAAGCTCAATCTTGTATTGGTGCTCCTTGTATTGATAATGGAGGGGGACAAACTTTGAATGAGTTTGAAATCTATCTTCATCAAAATATGAGCAAGCATCAAATTATTGTTAAATATAATCCTTTGTAGAATAGTGTAATAGAAAGACTGAATATGACACTTGAATATGGTACATCTAAAGCTATTTTTTCAGGAATATGAAGTTGATGTTTTGGGATAACACAATTCTATGGGAAATATGTATGAAAAACATGAGTCCATCTCCTTCCCTTGGGAATAAGACTCCATATGGAATGTGGTATGGTTTCATTCATTTGGTGAGGCATCTAAAGGTATTTGGTTCCACCTACTATGCCTTAATTCCTAAGAATCAAAGAAACAAACTTGGTGCAAGTAATCAAAAGGGAAACTCCTTGGGTTACTCAAATACCACCAAGGCATATCAACTTTATGATGAGGTAAACAAAAAGTTCATTCATTCTAGAAATGTGGTTTTTCTTGAATCCATTGAGATTGACAAAACTATTGAGGAAGAATTTGATCATCTCGATATATTTTCCCATGTAAATACATATCATTATTTTGTTGATGAGATTCCACATCTTGAAGTGGGCATCCTTATCTGGGATTAATGTCTAGAATCTCCTTTTGAAGTGCCATCTTCCCCTCATGAGGAAGATCCAACCACTTCACCAGAATAGGGAGTTCAATTGGATGATATGATTAAGAGAATTAAAAGGCTAAACCTTAATGGGAAAGCACCACCATCTCAAGCAATAGAGAAACCTAGAGCACCATATAATGGTCCAAAGTCACACATAAATACACTTGAATATGTTCATATTGATGATGTTGGAAAGATAGGAACCGAGAATTCTACAAGGCAAGATGGAGGTGATGGAGATAATTCAAATTTAGGCAATGTAAATTATATCGATGTTTCATATGGTTATGAATTGAATTTATCTTCTAAATTTGAACCAACTTACTTTGAAGAAGTTGCTTCTCATGATGAGTGGAAAGAAGCCATGAAAAGGAGTATGTTTTCCCTATCCATTTGGAACTAAATAAATTGATTGTAGGTTGGTTTTCAAGAACAAGTACAATCTTGATGACTCACTTCACAAACATAATGTGAGTTTTGTGGTGAAAGGGCATGCATCGAAAGAAGGCCTAGAGTGTGAGGAGAGTTTTTCCCTAACAAAATAATGAACTACCATACGTGCATTGTTGGCTTTGGGTATGCAAAATAAGTAGATGATTTATTAAATGGATGTGAAAATAGCCTCCTTGAATGGAGACTTGAAAGAGAATGCTACATCTTAACTACAAGGATATGTTGTAAAAGGAAAAGAACATGAGGTATGCAAACTCATCAAGTCTTCACATGGCCTAAAGCAAAAATCTTGCACATGGTATGAAAAGTTAAGTGAGCAATTTTTGAAGACCGATTTCAAGCATTTCAATCTTGATGATGCAACTTTGATTTTCAAGAAATTTGGCAAAACCATTATATACTTTGTGGTATCTATAGATGATCTTTTGATAACATGGAACAATGAAACATATATTGCATCCATAAAGAAAAAAAATTGAATATGCACAACTTTATTCTTACTTGATATTAAAGTAACTCAAAATCCAAAATATTTATTTGTCTTAAAAAAGTACATTAAAAAATTATTGAACAAATTTGACATAACTAATTATATTTATCTTTATACTAAAATATAACAAAATTTAATGATTACATTAAAAGAAATATATATAGGTGATTGTAGGAAGAACTTGGTTGTGGCGAAGAGAATGATGAACCCTAGCTTCCATGCCACCGCCCTGTTCTCACTCTGCCCTGATCGATCAGGCAGACATGGAATGCTGGCTTTTTTCTTCGACGCTGAGCCGCATATATTCCATTTCCTTCTGGGTGCTCGCCTCCTAATCTGATCTGCTCTGGACAGTAGCGTAGCCAGATCTCGGCCCTCTGATGTTTCATATCTCAACAGACACCCCCTTCAGATAATAGAGGCAAAGGTTAAGGACGAAACTGCAGAATATAATCCTTCTTCTCCCCAGGCTGCGGCTTTTGGGAAGAATATTACTGAAAGGCTGCTTAACCCCATTAGAACCTCTTCTGCCTCCCCAGAACAGTCGATACTCTGTATTTCATATTCAGAATTCTTTCAGCTTCCTGTATTTGCCTGGATGGAGCATTTGCGAGCTCTTTTGTGTGGAAAGAAATGACAAACTCAAAGACTATTGGACTCTCTCCTCATCTTCTCGCAAGCCCCTGCGGCAAGTTCAGGAAAAGGTAGCCCACCATAGATCCAGCTTCCTCTCGTCTCAGATTTGCAGAGGAAAGCTGAAGTCTGATCACTCTGCCTCGTTCTAGATCCAAATCGTGCTCCTTTCTGGCAAAACTATACTGCAATGGGCGAGCTCTTCAGATCTTGTGTAGGACCTCAAGCAAATCCTAGAATTTAGACTGGGGATTCCCTTTGCATCTCAACGACTCCTCCTTGAAGCTAAACAACTTGAGGATCTTTACCCCCTTTCTTTTTACAACATTAAGAGAGATGCATCCATCATTTTTACCCTTCGTTTGAGAGGGGGAGCCGTTGGACAATCATCTTCAGTTGAGGTTTTTTCATACAAAGATGCTTTCCATGCTCAGATGCCCAAGAAAACAGCTCCACCATCTCAGGCTCCCAAACCTTTTTTGGTGGACAAACTAGAGGAAACCCCCTCCATTGAAATAATGCATCCAATGTTGGATGAGCAAATCCAAAAGTATGCAGAGCATGCCATTATTTGCAGGTTCAATGGGCTATGGCCACGCACAACAAATCTCTACCAATGGATTCACTCTAACTGGACCAACAATTGCAAGGTTCTTCTCTGCTCAAAGGGTTTCTTCATTGTAGTGTTTGCTTTCAGTGAGGACTACCAAAGAACATTAACTAAAGGCCCATGGTTTTGGGGCTCAACAGGTTTATTCCTCACCCCTTGGTTCCCAGATTTTGATCCCTCTACAACAATCATCACCAAGCTCCCCATTTGGGTTAGGCTTCCTAATCTCCTGGTGCATCTATGGAACTTTGTTGTATTCGAAGGAATCCGCAATACTCTAG
Organism: Pinus taeda; assembly: GCA_000404065.3. Classification (NCBI taxonomy): domain Eukaryota; kingdom Viridiplantae; phylum Streptophyta; class Pinopsida; order Pinales; family Pinaceae; genus Pinus; species Pinus taeda. Next base: position 13,174 of record APFE031186256.1, read on the forward strand.
GCCGCTTTCTAGCCACAAACACCTCTAGAGGGGAAAAGGGCATATACACCTTTGCCAGAAGCTGTGCAGAAATAGATATGAGCAAAGGCCTACCCGATCAGATTAATCTCAAAATTGGAGACTTCCATTGGACTCAGTCCCTGGATTACGAGAACACAGCCTTTCAATGCCGAAATTTCCATCTCACTCCTCCACAGTTAAGCGCACTTGAGCCAGAGGAGTTCTGGGATGGGTGACCTCCTGGGAAGTCCTGGTTACCGGGTGTAAGCCCCGGAAGTGATGATTGATGCTATGTGATTCGTTCTCCACATTTCACTAGTTTCAATCCCACTTCTTCACCCCTGTGAGCATCACCCAATGCAATGAGTGCTAAGTGAACTAATCAAAAATCATGAGAAATTA
>APFE031186256.1:13980-37430 GCA_000404065.3 Pinus taeda
AGGCACAATACTTGCTAAGGTTTTGCAAATGGGATAGCAAGCTAAGTGGGCTTGATTGTGGGAAAAACTCCACAGTTAAGCGCGCTTGAGCCAGAGGAGTTCTAGGATGGGTGACCTCCTGGAAGTCCTGGTTACCGGGTGCAAGCCCTGGAAGTGATGATTGATGCTATGTGATTCGTTCTCCACATTTCACTAGTTTCAATCCCACTTCTTCACCCCTGTGAGCATCACCCGATGCAAAGAGTGCTAAGTGAACTATTCAAAAATCATGAGAAATTAGTCAGTTACGACTACCTCTCATGGAAATGGTCATACGTTTGAATGACTTACTTAACGCAGTTGAATCCCAAAAATGATAAAACTAATATAATGCACTGCGTAATCCCCCATACTATACTTAGGTATGTTTCAAACGATTATGTTAATAGAACTGCAATTAACATAACTAGTTTTAGTCAATCAACATTACATTTTATTGAGTGTACCCATTGAAAGAACGAGGTTCAAACTTTGGTTATGTCGATGGTTTGGTGGCTTAGTGACTCGATTGATGATAATGGTGAAAATTGTGGAATGTTAATTGCTCTTTGGTACATTAATTGAGGTTGCATTAACCAGATCAAATTCAAGAGACAAATTAGGGAAGAAGTTTTAATTGATGGCCGATTAACAATAAAAGACAATATTTTGAAGACTTTTTAAAGAATAGCGTTAACTTACGAAATTTTCTGTTAAATTAGAATTGTATAGAGATTTTTTAGAATATGAAGTGCAAGACTATTATTTTGAATATTTTTCTATGCATAGTGATTTGAGTGCTAAAGTTTAAGAAATCATACATGCTCTACTTTTTATTGGATTTGAATATGTGCCTTTATATTAGGAAACACATGCTTTTGACCATCACACCTATCACTCCAAAATTAACTTAATATTAGTATTGCAATTATAATTAAAATATTGTTAAAATTGATTTAGAGATTATGATTTGTCTTATTGAGTATTTAGGTTGTTTATAGCTTTAATAGGGCATTAGTTGAAGCATTAGATCAAAAAATAATAATTTTTTTTTACTAAAAAGAGTATTTTTATTATATAATTATGTGTTTGGTTCAAGCACTACGAAGTTAATTCATCAACATTTTCCAATTGTTTTCTCTTTTTCAATAGGAATACTGGATTTTTTTTTGGATATATCCCAGTAACACAGAGGGGTTTTGTATGTGAATACCCTATAGAATTGCACCAACAAAACACAAAATTTAAAACATATAACCATACTAGGGATTTTTTTTAATAGACTTCATCCGACATTAGGGAAATATAGATTTGACCATTAATCTTTAACTCACCTATCTTTAATTTACACCCCTTAATAGCATACTTGTTTTCTTATGCATTGAAGTCTCTTAGGACATGGAAATATGCTTTCAATGAGATATCTTCCACAAATTCCCTAATTCTTCTCATGATGTTTTCCATATATTTCTCTTTTGGGAGGGAGACTTTAACTAGATGGTGTGAGATTAAGAGAGAATCTCCCATAATCATGTGTCAACCTGTCATTATTTGGCTAACAAAAGTCCCTAATAGAGAGCATATATCTCTACTTGATTATTTGCCATATGACCAAGACCACATGCGTAATTGTATACTTTGTCATCCTAGAGGCCATAGAGTACCTCTCCCCCTCATTCCACCCCTCAAATAATAATAATAATAAAAATAATAAAAATATAATGTAGACTTAATTAAAAAAATAATGATAAATAATAAATTATTGAGTTCAATTAGTTATATTGTAATTTTATGTTTTTTAATAAAAATAAAAACAATTTTTTTGGAAGAAAAAAATCATAATATCCACTCCAAATTAAAAGAAATTTAAATAATAATTATTCATAACCATGATATTTTAAAAGATATAATTAACCAACATAAATTTATGTTAGTTTGAAACAGAGAAACCAAACCAAATCTCTCATGATACAAATTTATTATATAAAACAAAACTTAATAAAAAAGTTGTTCCCTCAACATTAAATAAATTTTATTTATTAAAAATATAAAAAAATATCTAAAAATAATAAAATTGACAACTTTTGAAAAATTTATTTCTCTCACCGTTAAATAAATTTAATACTAAAACAAATTTATATTATTTATTAAAAATATAATAAAATATTTAAAAATAATACTTTTTATGATGTAAAACATAAAATGATTAAAAAGAGATTTCACGAAGCAACATTTAGAAAATCGTTAATAAATTATTGAAAGCTCCCGACAATCATTTTTAAAATTTTCAAAAAATATCTTTTGTTTTCTTCTTTGTTCCATTCAACTTCGACCACTCTAATATTATATAAATGCTGTCATTTAAAGATGGAATCTGGGAGTGTTTAACTCGTTAAAAAAATGGAATGTTATTTCCTTCTTCTCTTTAGGATCAGTGTAAAGGCAGGTCGTTGATTTCCTTGTTCAAAGTAAACGCAGGTCGTTGATTTTCTTTTTATCAAATTTTAAGATTGGACTTGCATTGTCGCATCTTTAACTTTGCCACGTGGCCCCTTTTAAGGAGGGTATCGTGTTTTCTTGCTTCTCATTTTTGCTAAGTTTCCCATCAGGCATATATTCACAATCGGCACGCAATCCAAATCCCTGAGTTTTGGTTAAGGTGTGAGCTTTGTTGATAAAAAGCGGGGTCACGTTTGAATAAAGATGTTACTTATTTTGTCAAAAGCCAAGTTGATGTCAGAGCATGAGGGGCATGAGGTTTAAAGACAAAATACTTCAAATTTTATTCTAAAATTATAAAAAAGGTTTATAAGCAAAGTAGTGGGATCTTTTAACTGTTACTTTATAAAGTTTTCTAGATAAGGTTTGAGTTAGAATTTAGAGATTTTAATTATCTTGTAATTAATGTAAGTATTTAGGTTTAGTTGATTCTCAAGGAAAATATCATGCAAATTAGATGTCACTTAGTATTAGGCAGATTCGATCCATTGATTTAGGATTTGATTGTTGTAATACAGGGATTTATGTAAGTTTTGAATTAGTAGAAGGGGATTTTTGACGGAGTTTGACATACTTTGGTTGTATTTTCGCCGAAAAAGATTGGAATGTAAAATTTGGAATTTCTCTGTATCTTTGTGAATATTGTGCATGAATGGTCAAATCTCGGAGGTTTTAATTTTTTTCAAAATATTTCTGAGTTTTGTATAATCTTGTGTTGTCGCATCTAAATCTTCACTCACTGTGTATTTAAATAGACCCGGCGGAAGAGATAAGTATGGAGGAACGAGAAACCTTGACAAATTCGCGAGAAATCCAGGGAAGATTTAAATTGTCTGATCGACAGATCCAACAGATCTAATGGTCATTGCGTGCCAACAAGCGCAGACGTTAATTAGAATAGTAGAGCGATTTTCATATGTGTAAGCAATATCTTGCGCGGTCAAAAGGTGGTAAGTGGTATTCTACAATTTCACGTGATTAGCCTAAGGGGTTGACATGTAGCATGAGAAAACTACTCTTCTCGCGCACCCTCAACCTGATATCGGTTGTGCAAGAAATCATGCGAGATTGCGCTATAGCCGTTGGATCGAGCGGAATTGATCGACAGTGGAGATCGGCTAAGCTAGTTGGCAGGCAGGGGACGCGACAACCATCGGATTGAGGAATGAGATCGATGGTGGAGATTTAATGCGCTAAAGGTTTGTGGAATGGCGGACATGATAAAGTTATGAACCCCCTTATTTTATTTTTGGTTCCATAGAAAATTTGAAGTTTGCCATATACCAGGTAAATTAAACAATTATACTATTTTAGTAGAATAACTAAAATTGAAAGTTGATAACTGATACTCCAAAAAAAACTGAGAAAAAATTCCACTCGAGCTTGAAGAAATAGTTGCTAATTTTAAACAGTGATCCTTAACACCTACCACCAACACACCACACATAAGAAAAATAGAAAAAATAGTAAATTTGAAAACTGTCTGCAACACAATAAAAAAAGGCATGTCACGACCGAAGAGACGTAACATCTTTCTTTTGTTTCGTTCAGAAATCGTTTTTTAAGATAGTTATGTGCATCTCCTAAGCGACATAAACGCAAAACACTGCTTTCAACTTTGAGAGTGAAGAAATAACATTACCCGACACATTATCAAAAGGAATAAAGATGGTCGATTTTGAGGATCTAAGATTTTACTAAAATATATTACAATATAAGTCTAATGCCTAATATGTCGTAAGTGTGAGCAAGTTGTTTAGTATATGTAATATAAGCCTAATCCCTAAGACTGCAGGGCACAATAATATCCTCGCATGTCTATTAATTGTGTGAGCCAATTAAAAATGAAATTGATGTAAGATATTTTGTTGTGTGAGCGAATTAAAAATCAAATTAATGTAAGATATCTCTCTAGGGGTGAAGGATGGTTTTATTCATCCATCATATATATATATATACAGACCAATTCAAATTATACGATTATTTTTTGTTATGTATAATTTAATTTTTCTTCAATAAATTTATTTATGCAATTATTTCATATGTGTAATAAAATTATTTATCTAATTATTCCATGTGTGTAATAAAATTGAGATTCTACGCCATTTCGTTTATTTGTTCAACCCGTTTTAATATTGCACTTTTTTATAAATAAATTTAATTCACTTTGAAATATTTCTTTAAAAAAGTATACCTTTAATATTGGTTGTTTCACTTATATTTAATAGCATTTGAAGATTTATGTTTTATTATACCCGTGTCACAAAATATTGATAAAATAAAGGTTATGATAAATGAATTCAATAAAACATTATATTAATTTTGTATATGGGAGAAAATTACTTTATATGAATATTTTGGAGTTGACTTTCAACACAAGTATAATTAGAATTATAGAATTTAGAAAACTATTAATGGAGGGTAGAAAGCTTATTTTTGTAATGTACTTTTAGTCAACTTGTTAAGACCTTCTTTTCTCATGTTGAGTTAGATGGTTAAGAGGTTGTCTTTTATTTTCTATGGTGGCTTGGAAATAAATTGATTAGAAGTTGTTTTTGTGGTATATTGGAAATCGATTAATTAAAAGTTGTTTTTGTGGTGTTTTAGGGATAAATCAATTAAAGGAAACTGACAATGTTAAATTCTAGTTCATATCGAATCTATGTGCATGTGTATATACCACATAATAAGTAATGAAAAAATTGAAGTACTCCTAGAGAATGTACGAAGGACTATTATGGTGGAACTTGACCCTAATTGTCCAGAAACGGTTGGCAAAGCAGTTATGTCCAAGAATGGGATGGGGGGAAGTGTGGTTGAAGAGAGAGGCCACACACACACACACAAAGAAAAGGAAGTGGTGAGAGAGAAAGATCGCAACTTGTAACAGGAAATTTGCTGGGTATAGAATACAAAAAACTCCCACCCTAGAGCCTGTGGGAGAAAAATGTACAATCCAAGGGTTACAAAAATTGTACAATCCTATCACCAAGAAAATAATTATTTCAAGAGATTTTAAGTTCCTTGAAGATCCAACATGGAATGATCAAGATAAAGGGACAACCATGAATCAAATTTATCCACTTGCATTTGAACAAGGTGATGCAATAGAAGTTGAAAAACCAAGACAAGGATTTACATGCCTACAAGTTCCAGTTGGAGACACAAACCAAGGAAGACATAACTTGCACTATCCATCCTCAAGGCGTGAATATGAATCCACCATTTTACAGAAAACAAGAAGTTTTAGAGAGATTTATGAATAAATAGATAATGAACAAGTACATCTTGCTTTATTGTCTTGTGAGGCAACACATTTTGAAGAAGTAGTGAAAAGAAAGAATGAGTTGAAGCTATGAATGAATAATTTGCAACCATAGAAAGAAGTGATACATGGAGTCTTCTATATCTACCAAAAGGAAAAATAAGCATTGGAGGGAAATGGATCTATAAGACCAAGTTTAATGAAAAGGGGGAAATTGTAAAGCACACAGTTAGATTGCTAGAAAAAGGTTTTACACAACAACTTGGAGTGGATTATGAAGAAACATTTGCCTCGATAGCAAGATTGGATACTATCATAACAGTATTAACAATAACACCAAAGCATTGGCCATTTTATCAAATGGATGTCAAATCAACCTTTTTAAATGGAATCATGAAGGAAGAATTTTATGTAGATGAGAATCGAGGGTATGAAATCAAGGGTGAAGAATATAAATTTTGCAAGTTAAAGAAGGCTTTCTATGGTTTAAAACAGGCCTCCAGAGCATGGTACAATGCAATTGATTCATATCTTCTCAAAAAGGGATTCAAACACAGTAATAATGAAACCTCTTTCTATACAAAAAATATATACAAGGTAGTATTTCAATTGTTTGCATTTATGTTGATGATATGATTTATATAGGAAATTTGTAGCATGAATATTTTCGAACAACCATAGAGAAGGAATTTGAGATGACCATTCTTGGTCACATAAATATTTTATTGGAATAGAATTTGAATAGTTTGAAAAAGGAATCCTATTTTGTTAAAGAAAGTATAGAAAGGATATTTTGACAAGATTCAGGATGAGTGAATGTAAGCCAACAAACAAACAACTATCCCAGGAACAAACATAAATAATGATGACAACAATACAGTAGTCAATTCCACTTTATACAAGAAGCTAGTAGGAAAAATAATGTATCTTACAACAACAAGGCCTAACATAATGTATTCGGTCAGTCTTATATCCAAGTTCATGGAGTCACCGAAAGAAACTAATTGGACAAAAAGAAAAAATATTTTTAGGTATATTGCACCAACAATATAGTGTGGAAATTTATACACTGATTCAAAGGATATCAATCTTGTTTGTTACATAGATAGTGAATTTGTGAGAAGTATTGATGATAGAAAGAGTACCCCCTATTATGCATTCCACGTAGGTACAAGATTAATTTCATGGGCATCCAAGAAGTAGCCCATTATTGTGATTTCATAAAAAAGAGTAGAGTATGTAGCAACAACAGGAGTAGCATGATAGGAAGTTTAGTTAAGAAGATTGATAAATGATCTTCATCCTAAAAAGAACAAGGAGCCAACTCCTATTTTCTATGATACTAATTCATCTATTGAACTTTCCAAAAATCATGTGTTTCACTGCAAATATAAACACATTGATACCATAAATCACTTCATTTCTGAGCTTATCAATCATGAGGATATATATCTTGAATTTTGTGCATCTAAAGATAAACTAGAAGTTATATTAACCAAGCCATTGGGAAGAAATGTTTTTAAGTTCTTGAGATAACACTTAGCCATTGTTTTTTTTAACCAAAATGAGTAGACTTTTTATATATTAAAAACATGCTCGTTTGTGTGCAAAATCATGATATTACATCGTAATTTTAGGCCCGCTGAGGGTTGTTGATACATCAATTGTTCCACATTTATTCTATGAGAATTTTCCCCTTGATTCTTACAAAAACTTCTCATTTCTGGTACCCTATGGCTATATATTCGAAAAAACTAAAAAAGTAAATATATACATTTAAAGTGTGTCATTCAAAAACATTTGCAAAACCAGATAAAGAACAAACTAAACTTCCATTGGTGTTGGACTGTTCAGATCTAGTCGAATGGATTCTTCTTAATTGCTCCTATTCAGATCCAGTCCATAGGATTCTTCTTCATTACTCTTGTTGCTCTCCTCCATCTTGAGCTTCAACTATTTGATTTTCTAACACAACGCATCCACCTCGTCTTCTAATTGGCAGATTTTCTCCTTCTTCTCCAATTCCCGCTCCTTCTGGCCAGATTCTCAAGTTGTTGTTGATAGATGCAATGCTTCAGAACATCCAAACCTTCCCGAATCTCCAAGTGATCCTGCACACATTTTTTATAGGCCTTCTTGTTGCTACTGCTGACCAGAGAATTACCCTCTCTTGGCCCCCTATCCTAGGCCCGCGACGGCTCCAGGAGCTAGACAGAGAACTATGCTTTGCATAATTGCTATGCACACTCATGTTTGCCTTCATACTATCACCGACGTGCCACTTCACGATGCCATAGACTTCGTGATTCGAAATGTCGCACACCCTCAACTCCAAATTACCCGCGACACAACATTCCAAGAGACCACCAACTTCCAACTCCAAAGTATCCACAAGGTTCTTCCCCATAAACCCCTCCCAGACTAGAAAACAAGCAACCTTCAAACCAGTAGTTTTACCCAAAAAAGCAACCCACTATAATTCGATACTCAAATTTCCTGTGACTGCTAACTCCTCTAGAAACCCCCCTGAAGACCAACGCTATGACCCAGAACCAACAATTGATACTCAGAGACCCCAACTTTAGTCTCTAGGCCTTCACAGAGTCCACCTGAGCAAAGATAAACCTTAAACCATAGAATCATATAATACCATTATTCCTTGAATAGAATGTGCAGGACTGGGTGATGATGCAGTACTAAGGAATGGTACTAATGGAGCTGTAATCCCAATGATCCTCCTTAATTTCCCAACTATCAACCATTATTTCCTAGCTCTTCAACTTGTCCATCATCCTCACCCAAGCCTTCCTCCAACGAGTGACTAGAGAAAGTCTAAGTAGTGGAAATAAATGTTTCTCCAAATTTTCCATTAACTTACCTTCGCCTGAGAAGGAGCGTCAACCTTTGCAAAAGAATCCAAGCTGTGGGGGTTGGATACTCACACTTTCTAATCTACATAGCACAATTGTAGTATTAAGGGGAAGGACGTAGACAAATTGCTGCAGCAGACAGAGGAAGCCCTTTCCACGAGACACAACGACAGGTCAGGTTAAGCATGGAATGATGCGACAGGGGCCAAGGAGCAAGAGTTTGAAAGAGTCGAGGAAGGGGGCCATAGCAGAGAGGAAAAGAGGAGGGGCGAGACAAATGAAAGGTAAAGAGATATGAGAGGAAGAAGGATGGCGGAGGATAGGGGAGGGAGGGGTTAAGAGAGAAATGGGGAGGGGGAGGAGGGGAAAAAAGAGAGGGAAAGAGAGGGGAGGGAAGAAGAACTTAAAGGCAACTAGCCTTGCATAATCTAAGGTGATAGTACTTGCTAACTTCTTGGTGAGACCAAGATTCCATCCTCAAACCAATAATTGAAGTGCATGAATAATATTAGGGGATGCATATCGTTTCCTCGACCTCGTTCACAATATCCTTTTCTTCACTCAACTAGAAAGCCTAGTTTTCTTGCTTATCGGCTTCTTGATTATTCTCTATTAGGATATGAGAAAAGGACATGAAGTCGAAGAAGGGGATCAACCCTTGGGATCTCTTTATAATTTTATTTAGGTTCATATTTTTTGCTGATGAAATATAGTTCATATGCCTTATGATCAACATTGAGTCCCTAGGATCTGGAGCTTTCTAATACCCTTTTTTGAGCCAATGTTAGATTGAGAAATAGACCATAAACTTCAGCTTGGTCGTTTGTCTTAATTTCAAGTCCCCAAGCATATCTATCTCTGATGATTCCTTCGAGATTAATGAGAATCCCTCCCCCACCTGTCACCCCAACAGTTAGGCATTGTTAGTAAATGTAATGGTGGATATTAAGGGGGAGCGTTAAAGTATAGAAATCTCCTCTATTAAATAGAGTGAATTGTTAGTTGCATATGAACTCTAGTGGGACACTTAGATGTGAATCCCATTTTTATTTTTTTTCAAGTGGTCTGAGTTCATCATAAATTACATCAAGCTTAACTTGTGGCTTGAGAAACCTTACCCAAGGGCATCTAAGCTGTCAAAATCATCTAGGGATCAAAACTAGCCTGGGCCACACCAACCCTTAACATGACTATATTTTTGACCACATAGTTTTGAATCGGTGACCTTCACCTCAAGAAGTGACTTAATAGTACACCCCATCACCATATATTCTATGCCCCGTGGGCGAGTCCCAATTAATTTTGGATAAATAGAATTTTTATAATTAGTTTTTCTTGGTTATCTCTAGAATATCACAATGCTAACATAATTGTAGAGATATCTCCATCCATTATAAAATTCATATAATGACGAGAAAGGAAAGTTATGCCCCATGGATTTTTGCATTTCCTTCGTTGGTGTTTGGTGTGTGTTTGTTCTCCCTATCATCAAACTTCACATAAGAATTGATATACATGGATAAATAATATCTGTGTTATTTCGTCCTATCGGTGACTCATGTCTTCCATCTCAACTACCACATGGTGTTATATTTGGTTTTGATAAAATGACCACATATGTGTTTCTAACAAAAATGAATTTTTTTGTTTTGTTTTATAACACATAAATATATATACAAATATATTAGTAAATGTGCTTGATATACATGTATCAACATCATTTTATATCTTTTAAAATTAATATACTAATGGTATAATGGATTGGTTATAGGATAATCAACACCATTTTCTCTCGTATAAAATTAAGATCCCAGTGGTATAACGCATAGATTACAGGAGAATGCCTTTCATAAGTTCACATGAAGATTCATTTAATCTATATTATAATATCATGTTAATCATTTGTTTATAAATATATGTATCCACAAGATGTCATTTGTTATTTGATCATTTGTGTGGTAATTTTACAATTTCATTAGGTAAATGTGAAAAGGTAAAATCACTTTTTTATAAACCTAAGTATCCACAAGATTCCAGTTGTTATTTGATAATTTACATGATAATTCCATTACTATATTAGGTAAATATGAAACGCTAAAACCATTTGTGTTATAAACCTACATATCCACATGATGGCCTCTGTTATTTGATAATTGGGAGGTATACCATGAAGAAGAAGAAGAAGCTACAACTCTTGAAGTAGAAGAGATCACTACTTCCCAAGAACTGGAAAAAACATCCAAGGTCAAGAAACGTAAAATAGTAAGTACTCTTATACTCATGCCTTTATATACATAATTTTTAAGGAAGAATCAAATTCTTGAAAAGGAGAATCATAATATTAAATGTTATGATAATTGCACCTTAAAAATGATAAGAAACTAGTAATTACAATCTACTTCAAGGGGAAACCTCCTTTTACAATAAACACAATGAACAGACAATATCTGATGATATTAAGACTACGAATCCTTTACACACACACACACACACACTAAGGATTCATAGTCTTAATATTTATAATAAAATGGGACCTTGAGTGACTCTATCCTACTAAAAATATAATAGTAGAAATATAATCATTCAACATCTAGGGATTAAGAAGGGGGTTTTGGGTTAATGTTGGGCTTATATATGACTTAACATGCCCCTTTCCTTCAAAGAAGTGTTTTCCTCAACACTTGACTATCTGTGGGCATTTCTACATGAACAAATCATCTTCCCATGTCGCTTCTTCCACAAGTAGGTTCTTTTATTTGATGAGGTACTAAGTATCGCGCAATTTCTTAGCTTCTTAGTCCTTGTTTCCAAGATTGTTTCTAGTTATAGTATTATTTTTCCTTCTTGATTAATCTCTAGAAGAATAGCTTCAACTAGGATCTTATCAATGATTGCCTTCTTAAAGCAAGAGACATTGAGGACTAGATGCACATGTGAAGATGGAGGCAACTCAAATTTGTAGGTCATACTTCCATTTCTCTATAACACCTCATAGGGGCCATAATACCTTGGAGCTAATTTATTTTCTTTCTTTTTTTTCTTGACGACCATTGTTTATATGGTTGTAGTCTCAAAAATACCCACTCCTCACTTCAAATTCCCTTTCACTATGATGTTGATCTAATTTTTGTTTCATCTTATTTTGTGCCATAATAAAGTTTTCCTACAATAGTTTGAGAACCTCTTGTTGGTTTTGGATGTGGTCCTCTGCTCCTTGATCCCTTATAATCCTTTCAAGGGTGATGTAACGGATGGAAGATGATATCCACAAAGTTCCATAAATGGTGGCATTTTTATGAAGTATGGAAGGATCCATTGTACCACCATTCTTCAAAGGGAAACCATTTGAGTCATTATGTATATTTATTAGATGCAAATCATTACAGATATCCTTCTAAACATTTATTCGCAATCTCAATTTTCCCATTAGTTTGAGGATGGTAAGATGAGTTGTGACCCAATTGAGTACGCAAACAAGAAAATAATTCAGTCCAAAATTTTAAAGTGAAAATTAGGTCTCTGTCACTTACAATAATCTTTGGTATTCCATGTAGCTTAATAACTTTTTCCATGAATTCTTCTTCCACAATACTTGCTTTAAGAGGATGAGAAAGAGAGAAAAAGTGGACATACTTTGTCAATAGATCTACCACTACCATAATGACACTCTTTCCTTTAGATTTGGGTAAACTTGCAATAAAATCAATTGAAATGCATTCCCAATGTTTGGCTAATGGCTAAAGAAGCCCTGGGGCCTTCATAGTATCTCCTTTATTTTTTTGGCATACCACACATTCTACCACAAATGTTTGCACATATAATTTAAGGTTTTCCGAATAAAAAAATCTCAATCCTATTGTATGTCTTCAATAACCCTGAATATATTCCTATAAAAGAAGTGTATAATTCCAATAGGATCTTGTGTTTGAGTTGAGAATTATTACATAATATAAGTGATCTTGATACCATAACAAATAGTCTTTCTATTATTCCTATAGGAGAAGTGTGTAATTTCAATAGGATGTTGTGTTAGAGTTGAGAGTGTTAGAGTTGAGAATTATTACATAAGAATAAGTGATCTTGATACTATAAAAAATAAATTTTCCATGTAAGTTTTTTCTATGACATCATAGTCCTCCTATAGTTTATGAATGATCTTGCATATATACACATATTTCTACCATTTTATCCTTTCTTCTTCCATCTAGTAATATTGTGGAATGGAAATACCACATAGTAAACCATTTGTGTCTTCCTCTTTGCTTGAGAGTGCATCTGCTAAAAAATTTTGTTTTCCCTTTTTGTAGATAATTTCAAAGTCATAACCCAACATATTTGTGACCCATTTTTGTTGCTCTTATGGATATACTATTTTCTCCAAGAAGTAATTTAGACTATCTAATCTATTTTTACTTTGAAGTGTCTTCATATTAGGTAAGGATGTTATTTCTTAACTACATGTTGTATGACGAACATTTCTTTTTCATAGTATGTTCTTTCCTTTAAGTTCAAAATTTTGAAATGCCCTGAGGCATCATAACCCACAATGAATATTTTTGTGAAGTCAAGTGTCTCCAATATGGGAATCGTACACATAGCCTCTTTAATTTCTTGAAACACTTTGGTTGCTTCTTTAGTCCAAGAAATTTTTTCCTTCAATAATTTTGTTAAAGGTGCTTCTATTGGGCTGTAATTATTGACAAATTTGCAGTAATATCCTATTAATCCTAAATATCCTTTGAGTTTCTTTAAGGATTAGGGATTGACCATTCCCACATAACTTTTATTTTGTTAGGATCCACCTTGACACCATCATGTGATACAATATAACCCAATATTCCTCTTCTTGAACCCCGAAGGCACACTTGGAAGGATTTTCATATAGTTGCTTCTCTTCCAATAGTTTCAATACCCTATCAACATGTTGTACATGTTCCTCCTAAGATCTTTTGTAAATTAGTATATCATCAAAAGATACTAGCACAAATTTTCTAAGAAAGGGTTTGAAAATATAATTCATTAAGATTTGAAATGTTGAAGATGCATTTCCAAGTCCAAATGATAATAACCAAAAGCTAATAATGACCTTCATGTGTTCTAAAGGTTGTTTTGGGAATGTCTTCTTGGATCATTCTAATTTGATGATATCCAAAATTAAGATCCAACTTAGTAAAGAAAATTTCTCCATTCAATTCAGCTAATATTTCATCAATGATAGGAATAGGAAACTTAACTTGTATTGTCATTTTGTTGAGATGTTTGTAGTATGTACACATATGCCATGAACCATCACCATTGGTGAAGATAAATCACTTTATCTAGGTTGAATGATACACACCTCTAACATTTCTTGAACATATGCTTAATCTCACTCTTGTTGGAAGATTCAACCAACCCATTACCTTGAGGGTAATAAGCTGTTGAATGACCCAAAGAAATATGGTACTTATGACAGAAATCCACCATCTTTTTTGATTTGAAAGCTACAACATTATCAATGATTAGTTTCCTAGGACAACCAAATCTAGAAAGGATATTGGTTTCAAGGAATTTTATAATAATAGAATCAGTAGCAGCTCTGTAAGGGGTGGCTTCTATCCATTTGGTGAAGTAGTTTGTGGCTGTTAGGATCCATTTGTGTTGGACAGAGGGAGGAGGATGAATTTCACCAATGAAATCCAATCCCCATTGTTGGAAAGGGATTTCAATAGAGATAGGTTTTAGGGGAAAAGGTAGTAATTTTCTCTTCCCTTCGAAGATTTGGAATTTATGGCAAGAAGTCACCATCTTATGGATGTTTGCGAAAAGTGTATGCTAATAATAACCTGCTCTAAGGATTTTATTAGCAGTTTTATCCCAATAAATATGACCTCCATAGTCACCATCATGAAATTCTCGCATAACTTTGCTAGCCTCATCTTTTAACAAAAACCTAAGTAAGACACCTCCAACATCTTTCCAATACAATGTATTATCAACAATGCAAAATTTGACCGCTTTTAATTTAAGAAATCTAGCCTTTGTTTTGGATAATTTAAATTGAATATAACATATAAAAGGTGTGCATACCAGGGGGAATTTAGATATGACTCGTCTATTGGTGGAGTCACCAGTTCCTCAAGATCGTCCAAAGAAAATACCATGTTGATATCTAATACATTGAAATTTGATTCAACCATTAATTTGGGTAATTCTTGTCCTTTAATAAACTTGGTGGGCTTGATTTCTATATCATATTCTAGAATCACAGCTATCCATTTCATATCTTCCCATCAAGTCCATTTTGTGTGAGAATGTCTTTGACAAATTACATTAGGCACATAAGCAATGATATGAGAATGTAAAATGTAAAACCTGAAATCTTTTATTGCTTTAACTAGAGAAAATTCTTGTTTTTCCATGATATTGTATTTTAAAGAAGCATCTCTCAGAGCTTTGCTAAAGAAAGCTATTGGTTGTTCATGTCCTTCCTTTTTTTTTTTGTAATAGCACAATAGCAATAGTATGTTTAGATGTAAAAGAAAGGATAATAAAATCTTTAGTGAAAGATGGGCTGATTAAAATTGGAGCTTCTATTAATGCATGCTTGACTAGATCAAAATATTGTTTGGCTTCAACATTCCATTTAATTTATGTGTCTTTCTTAAGTATGTTTGTTATATTTCTAAGTAGATCGACAAGATTTGGTATAAATCCTCTCAAAAATTTTATTTTTCCAATAAAATATTGAAGTTCTTTCATGTTTCTTGGATGAATGATTTTAAGGATACGTTCAATCATACTAGGGTCAATTCTGATTCCATATTTAGAGATGATATGGCCTAAAAGCTTTCCTTCTTCAAGATCAAACAATGTTTTCTTTGTATTAAGGGAGATATCGAACTTTCTGCATTTTTCAAATACTTTTCTTAGATGTGCTAGGTGTTCTTCATTAGTCTTTGAAAATATTGTGATATCATCAAGATAAATCACAATGAAATGCCCAATCTCATCTTAAAAAGCAATTTCAATTGCTCTCTGGAAAGTAGCCCCTGCATTCATTAATCCAAAAGGCATTTTTACATACATGAAAGTTCCCCAAGGAGTAGTAAAAGCAGTTTTATCTTTATGATCAGGATGTACCAAAACTTTATTATACCATAAAAAATCATCTAACAAGGAAATCCTACTAGAACCCACTACCCTTTGTAGTATGTGATCCATCTTTGGTAAGGGATAGTTGTCCTTCAGGGAAACCTTGTTTAAATTCCTAAAGTCAATGCACAATCTTACTTCACTAGTTTTCTTCCTTGTAAGCACAATAATGGATACTCATTTAGAATATCTAATTGGGACTATGATATTAGCCTCATATATTTTCTTGATTTCCCTTTCTACCAAAGCCATTAGGAGAGGGTTTATCCTACCCAATTTCTATTTGAATGGTTTTTGATCTTCTCTGATCGAAATTTTGTGTTGTATAATACTAGTGTCATAAGATTTTAAATCCTCATAGCTCTAGACAAACTCGTCTACAAATTCTTTGAGCAGAGCTATATATTTTTGTTTAGCCATGAGAGGCAGTGATTTTGAAAATTTTATGATTTCGGGGTTCAATTCACTTCCTATTTTGCATTCTTCAACGTTTGTTCCTATTGGTTCCTTTTTTGGCTTTCTAGCAACATCATTAAAGTCAAACAACTCTTCCAAAGGGGCAAGCCCTCTAGGTAAGACATTATCTTTGAGTTGTAGTACTTTGAATCCTTCCTTTTCTGGATCTTTATGTATTTCAGTTTTATGTAGTGTCTTATTTACATAAATTTTTTCATTAGAAACAATAGGTTGATTTACACTAATATGTACATTAGTTTGAATTTCTAGTTCATCCTCCAGATCTATGCTACTATCCTCTAATTCATCCTTTGATTGCAGAAAACTCCCAATCTATTTATCACTTCCAAAAACTTGCCAGTATCTCATGTTATTAAGCACTACAGGACGATGCTTTACTTCAACTATGTATTGTTTATTTGGATGAGGTAATTTGCAGGTGTTGGTTGAAAAAGCTAATCCATTTTCTAGGGAATTCTGGAGCCTAGGGATCATAGCAAGGTCATACTCTTCAAAGGTTTTAAGAAAATCAATCACAGTGTTTCGGTATTCTCTCAATCTAGGATGTTTTGCAAAGTATTGACCTTTAATTTGTTTGATGATGAGTTCAGAGTCTCTCTAGACAGAAATTCTTTTAGCACCTACCCTTTTAAGAAATTTCAAGCCTAAGAGTAATGCCTCATATTATGCTATGTTGTTTGTACATAGAAAATTCAATTTGTAAGAATGACCTTTAGCTTGACTAGTTTTTGAATTATACAACTAGATTCTTGCTCCTCCCCCTGTTTTACCACATGAGCCATCAAAAGTCATATTCCAGAGAGGTACTGTTTCGAGGTCCTGTTGGATAAAGGGTGTTTGAGTGTCAAGTCCTTCACTAAGATCATTTTATGCCTGCTTGACCTGTGTATATATGTCTCCATCATTGTCATTATACAGTAGGAAAGAATCAAGATCAGTATGTACAGAGTAGAGGGGATAATTGTCAGGCCTTTCTTGGCTACTCACCATGTATTTCATTAAGGTTTCTCTATACAGTCTCCTTGGTTGGCCAAATACTAGTATTGTGGCATATGTCATATCCATTTGAAGTGTCCCTTGTAACTTAGCTCCCCAAGATCTTGATAATAGCATACCATACTTAGGAGGAATGTTTACTACTACTATATCCATCACTAAACTTTTTGCTGGTATCTGGACTAGTGTGACACAAAGGTCCTTAATGAGACCAGACATCTAACCTTTCTAAAATCAAATGAATATAGATCTTTCTATGGTCTAGTGATTTCACATCCAAGTTTCTCCATAACAATCTTTGGCATGAGATTATGTGATGCACCTTAATCCAACATTGCACTATGAAGGGTCTTTTCATGAATATTAAGGCTGACATAAAATGGAGGAACACCCCCTTCTTGAGGCTTGCCATCAACTTCTGGTCCAAACAAAATTTCAGGATGGCCATCATTCAAATTCATTGTATCAGCGTTTTCTCCTATGTTGAGTACCTTTAGAACCCAAGACCTATACATATTTTTGTTTACCAGTTTAGTAAGAGGAATAGAGATCTTGAGTTTAGCAATTTCGTTCAAAATATTGAAGGGTGCTTGATTTTTAAGAAAATTTGAGAAATCATTCCTTTCGGCCACAACCTTTGTTATGAGTTCTATTTGTTGACTTGTACTAGGCATTCCAGATTTGACAACTTTTGTTGAGACATCAATTGTTTTCTTAGCAATATTTTCTATGTTTCTCCTTTCTGGATTGTTTTCATTTTTCTTAGATCTTTCAGTTGTCTTCTTGGGATCAGGCTCTAAAGTTTTCTTGGCAGAGTTGTTAGAACCCTTTATATTTGAGTTATCATTGTTTTTCTTGCTCCTGCGATTATATTGTCTATGGACTTCTAAGATAGTATTCTCAAATACATGTTTATAGTCATCAGATTCTTCAAATTCCAGTTACGTTTGAGTTAATAAAAACAATTCATGTTCTTCTTGTGTAAGAAAAACATAACTATCTTCATTAGTTCCCATTAAATTAATCTGATTTTCCTCAACTTCTTCAACTACACTTATACCTTCATCAACATAATTTTCTTGAAATGGTGGCCTAATTTGTTGATCTGGGTCTCTTTGATCTCTTTGTCTAATTTGTGGAGTGTTTCTCCTAGGGTTTTGATTTCGGTTCTGTTGGACAGGTGGGTTTTCCTTACTAAGGAATCAATTTTGGATTCTGCTGTAGAAGTTGAAGCTTCTTCCTTAAAAGTCACTTGTCTTTCAATTCTCATCCTGGCTCTTTTAGCTTGTAAATTAGCCTCTACACTCACAACATCTCTTTGCATTGCTTCTAGTGTTGGAGAATTTATTTCCCTAAGCTGGTAAGACATATCTATATCAAAACCATTTGGGAACTTTATCAAGGCTAAATACTGGGGTGGTTTAAGATTTACAGGTATTGCATTATAGGTATTGTTGAATCTAGAACAATAGTCTTGTACACTTTCACCTACCTCCCTTCTAATATTTTCATATTTTGATAGAATTTGTAAAGGATTATTCTTGACTTCCCATCTATTAAGAAAGGTTTGGTGGAATGCAAGGAGATAATTTGTACTATTTGCAGGAAAAGACTTAAACCATTTTCTAACTTATCCTCCTAAACTTTGAGCAAACATTCTGAGCTTAATATTTTTGTCATCTACCTCTTGTAGGTAAAAAAAACATTCATTTTATCCACATGTTGTTGGGATGTTAAAGGACCTCTCCCATCAAATAGTGTGATCTTGGATTGATAGTCTTGTGGCATATTAGCTAAGGGGGCTGGTAACACCAAAGGAGCATACCTGGTAGCCATGATTGGTGGTGGTGATGGAGGACCGCTTGAAGGAAGTTAAATGGTGGATGAGGGAAGTTCAATAGTGGATAAGGTTGGACTACTACTAGGTGGAAATGAGAGTAAAGGAATTTGAGCAACCTTATGTTGAAGGATGAAAGAAGGGGTAGGAATTATGAAGGTAGTAGGACTTGGTGACTGAATATATGCAGGTTGAGATGTGAAGGAAGAAGCTGCTAGGTTTAAATTAGTTAATTCTACTGAATGTTGAAGGTAAACACCATCAATTTCTGAGGTGAGATCTGTCACTAGATCTTGAAGAGTGTCAAAATGTTGTAAGAGCTGAAGATTTGATTCAGTTTGTGAAGAAAGTTCTCTCACTGGGATTTTTGGTAAGATTGATGGATAAAAGATAATATGATCTTTCCAATTCTTTGATTTAGTCCTAAATAAGCCTTGTTCAAAGTGTAAATCAAACTATATATCTTGGAAGGTAACAAAGTTTTCAGGAAGTGAGTTGGCTCTGTGAAGAAATCTATTGCTTGCCTGACTCTCAGTTCTAGGAGTTTTCCTTAAGATCTTTTTAGGATTGTCCACTATGGTAGGAGGATTTGGATTTGGATCGGATCTAGTAGTGATTATTTTGGGAGCTATTGTTTAGATCTAAAACATAGGCAGACAAAAACATAAAAGAAACCAATCTTAGGAATAAACTTATCATACAAATCTTTTAACTGGGTATTTTGAATTCGAATGAGAGGATAAAATTTTCAATAGTTTCCCTAGTATTGTTGCCACTATGCTATCGTTCTATGATTTTGAAGATTGGAAAGGCAAAATTCACAAAAGATACATCAAACCGCTTAGGAGTCTAGGATCTAGCCCTCCTAGACTCAGAGAGGGCTCTCTCTATATTTTTAGGATTTGACTTTGTTTTCAGTATTCTAATGTGTTAGGCTAGATGTAAAAATGAATGAGATTTATTAATTGATTTCCTGGTTTTTTTTTTGTTTGGTTGGGGTAGATCGTATATGAATCCTTTCCATTGGGCTATGGAGTCAAAGGCTGGGTGGTAACATCAATTTTCCAAAGCATTTACAAGGAAAGCTAACTACTTATGCTGGATCTAAAATCAGAATGAGAAATTAGATGATAGAAAAGCGATATCAGTAATGATAAAAAAGTAGTTAAATATTTCTTAATCATACATCAGAAGAAAACATTTAGATTGAAAACACATATAGAAATAAGGTGCTCCAACAACATATCTTAATCTATAATTTCTATTTTAGAATAAGATGTAATGATGCATAAATGAAGAAAATATAACAGGCAGGGTAGTAACTCCACCAAATTAATTCATATTCCATTCCTTCAGGTTGGTCTTTATTATATACATGAGGGAGAGACTATTCACTTCATCTCCCGATGACTGTTCATATTTCTTATTATTTATTTACATTAATTACATTCACCCAATCCTGATGATTAGGTGTCAACATCCCCCCCCCCTTAATCTGAAGGGATGTTGGTGAGTCCAAGCATCATTCTGAATCATTCAAGATTTTCTCTTGCAAGCGCTTTGGTGAAGATGTCTACAATTTGCTCATTAGTGGAAAAATGATGGAGATGGATTGTTTTGGCCTCAACATGATGTCGAGTCAGATGATATTTAGTATTGATGTGCTTCGTTTAATCATGGAACTTTTGGTTCTTGGCCAAATTTATTGCAGAGGTATTGTCAATCATGAGTGGAGTTGATTGTACTTGTTTTACCTGCAAATCTTCAAGAATTTTCCTGAGCCACACAATTTCTTTTGTTGCCTCAGTTGTTGCCGCGTATTCTGTTTCTGTTGTGGAGTCTGCTGGAACTGATTGTTTGCATGATCTCCAGGAGACAGCTCCTAATCTAAGACTCATAGCATAACCTGAAGTAGATACTCCAGTTTCTTTGTCTCCATCGAAGTCTGAATCAGAGTAACCAATCAAGTTGAAGTCGTCCACCCGTGTATACTTGATTCTGAAGTCTCGAGTTCCCTTCAAGTACTCTTTTGTAGCAGACCAATGTCCCTCACAAGGCTTTTGCATAAGCCTGGAGAGGATTCCAACAACAAACAAAATGTCTGGTCTAGTAGTAGTTAGGTAGTTGAGACTTCCTACAAGCTGTCTATACTTTGTTGCATCCTCAAATTCTTTTCCTTCAATAGATGTGAGCTTTAAGTTTTGTTCCATTGGAGTAGTAAGAGGATTGCATTCTGTCATGCCAAACCTATTCAACAGATCTCCAATGTACTTCCTTTGAGAAAGAAATATGGACTTTGGATGTTGAGTTACTTCAATACCAAGATAGTAATGAACATAGCCCAAATAAGTGATTTCAAAACTTTCCCCCAATTCCTTATTTATGGATGCAATGTAGCTGTCATTGTTCCCTATCATCAAAATATCATCTACATATACCACAAGATATACAATTGTTTTTCCAACTTTCTTGACAAATAAAGTTACATCATCAAGATCATAATGTTTGAAATTGAGTTTCAGAAGATGCTCAGTTAGTTTTTCATACCACGCTTGCGGTGCTTGTCTGAGGCCATACAAGGATTTCACAAGTTTGCATACTTTATGTTCATGTCCTTTCACAACAAATCCTTTAGGTTGGGACATAAAAACATTCTCTTTTAGATCTCTATTCAAGAAAGCAGTTTTTACATCCATTTTATGGACTTTCCAACTGTTCTGAGCTGCTAGGGCAAAGAGTGTCCGGATGGTAGCCCATTTTGCTGTGGGGGAAAAGTCTCCTCATAATCGACCCCTTCCTTCTGTGCAAAACATTTTTCCACAAGCCTGGCTTTGTGCTTGTCAAGTGAGCCATCATCTTTATCTTGTTCTTGTAGACCCCTTGCAGCCAATTGGTTTGGTTCCTAATGGAGGATCAACCAGCTTCCAAGTGTCGTTCTTTATGAGGGCATCATACTCCTTTTGCATCGCTTATTTCCATTCATCATTAGAAGTAGCTTCTTTGAAGGAAGTTGGTTCAAAATCTATAGACAAGTTCAATTCACAATCATAAGAAACATCCATATCAACAGGTGAATTAGAGTCATCTACATCACCTCCATTTTTTCGGTTTGAATTTCTAGTTCCTGCCTTTCCAACCTCATCAGGATGAACACTTTCAAGTGTCTTTGTCAGCCACTTTGGGGGAAATTTCGTAGATGGTCCAGGCTACTCTGTTGATTGAGTTGGGACTGAATCAAGATTGAGTCTCCCAATTCTATCAATCACAACACTTAAAGCATCATCCGTTGTTGGAGTTTCATGCGGGGGAGAGAGTTCTTCAGAAGAAGATTCCACATGTTGATCTAGTATAGGAATCCCCCCTTCAAGATGTGGAATTTGATTATCAAATTCATGAAATGATTTTGCATTTGCGAATCTGTCCAAGCGATCAAGTTGCTGCTCAACAACATTGTCAGTTTTGGATGATTCAAGAAAAATTACATCTCTAGATACAACAAACTTTTTATTGACTTCATCATAGAGACGGTATGCTTTGGAGGTGTTTGAATACCCCAGGAAGATACACTTACGACTACTTGCACCAAGTTTGTTTCTATGTACTTTTGGTATCAAGGCATAACAGGTGGAACAAAAGACCCTGAGATGCTTTACCGAAGGAACGTGCCCATACCACATTTCATATGGAGTCTTGTTTCTAATGCATTAGATGGACATCTATTCTTTATATATGAAGCACATATAAAACATCAGCCCAAACATTATTTTTACATTTTTGAAGAAGAGCATGGAGTGTACCATATTTATGATTATCCTATTCAATCTTTCAACTACACCATTTTGTTGGGGATTATAAGGTATAGTCGTTTGATGTCTGGTCCCATGTTGGCGAAGATAGTTTTCACATTTATTTGATGTGTATTCTTTTCCATTATCAGTGCGAATAGACCCAATATGAGATTGTGCATAATTTTCAATCCATTTATGAAAGTTCTTGAATGTTTGAAAAACGTCAGATTTGTTCTTCAATAAATAAACCCAACACATTCTGGTGTAGTCATCAATAAATGTCATCATATATTTATTTCCATTTGCAGAAGGAACAGGCATTGAACCACATAAATCTGAATGAATGAGTTCAAGTTTTCTATGTGCTCCTGAATGTGAATCATGAAAAGACTGTTTACTATGCTTTCCTAGAATGCAAGCATCACACTGCTTAAATTTCCTAGTAATTGTAGGCAAACCAGCAACACCATTTTTCTTCAACAAGCGGAGGCTGTCATAGTTCAAATGTCCAAATCTAGCATGCCATAATAAACTTGATGGAAGTGTACCTTCTTCATAATGAGAAT
>APFE031186257.1:7229-17857 GCA_000404065.3 Pinus taeda
AATAATTTATTAAAAATATGTTTGGAAAATAAATATATTTAAGAAGATTTCATTATTTATATTCATGAAAGTAAAAATGATATAAAAAGTACAGTGATTCAAAAGGGAAAAAATGGGTGACTTTGTTTATAATTTAAAGTAAAATTAATTTTTATTCATTAACTTTGCAACTATTTTATTATTTTAATGGTCATAGTTTAATGAGACTCTCCTTTGTCTTGAAAGTTATGGAAATTATGGTCATATTTTGAAAAAATTCAGCTCGGTTTTTTGTAAATCCAAGAAAAAGTTGTCAAATTTCATAATTTTAGGTGTCCCACAAGTTTTTGATGGTGTTGAATCCATTTCCACCATCAAAAACATGA
Source organism: Pinus taeda (assembly GCA_000404065.3). Lineage (NCBI taxonomy): Eukaryota > Viridiplantae > Streptophyta > Pinopsida > Pinales > Pinaceae > Pinus > Pinus taeda. Next base: position 7,595 of record APFE031186257.1, read on the forward strand.
TTCAAACAATACCTCTACAAAATTTGTTGAAATTATTTTGCCCAAATTCTGACCACTTTTGATCGTCCGGGAAATTCCTCCCCCTCCATTAACAACTCCATTTTAATGAATTAAAATATTCAAAATAAATTTCTATAACTAAAATCTCAAACCTGAAATTCGCAAATTTCAAATTTAATATTCTGGTTTCTATAAACAAACCCAAATCGACTTTGGAACAAATTTTAAAATTGCCTTTTATATAGGGAGGTTGTTTCAGGAAAAAATCGAATGGAGGAGTGACTGGAGGAGCGCCACCGAGGAGCACGCCGCTGCAGCACCCAACCAAAAGCTTGAACCGTTTTCTGCTCCAATCGCCATTCGAGGCCTGTCCTGGTATGTTCTCCGCTCCGCGGTTGTTTTCTCTTTGCCGGACACCTGTTTTCCTGCCGGCTTATCCTCCAATCCCTATCTGAGATCTGTTGCCAGGCATCCATACACCTCGCTTCCTCTTGGACACCTGGTGTTTGTTTGAACCTATTCATCTCTCTGGACGTGGAGACTATACAGGCTCCTGTTTTTATATACCGATGCATACTTAGCCACAGTTTTCCTTTCCCCGCTCCTGTGCCCCCTGGCACGGGATGACATCTTCATTTTTTGTACCTCTGCTATGCCGCTCGTCCTTCCTGCACATCCATTCCTAGTCTGGAGGCTCCATTACCTTGGTTTATGCTGGCGGCGTATGATCCTCCCTCGCCGTGACGCTCTTCCAGGTACGCTTTCTTATATTTGTCACCTCTGCTCTTCATTCGGTTTTCATTATCTGCATTGGCATCTTTTATACACAATTACGTGGATTGGTTACCATTTTTAGTTATAGCTCTGTCTCTCTATATTTAACATGATTATCTGTGGATGCTCCTCCACTCTCGGCATTTCTTACTAGCTTCATTCCATTTTAATCGCATCCTACTTATTAACAGTTTTTGTAGTCATTTTTATATGTTTGATTATCCTATATTGCATTTGGATATTTCTTCGGATTCCATAGAATATGCCTGTGGGCTGTTTCAAATTTTTGAAGCGGTTTTTCTATATATATCAACCGTGTTCTGATATCCGTCTGCGTTTCGGCTCATGGTGGTGTATTTTTTCTGTCTATTGTTGCTGTTTCTCGTGCCATGGCACCTCTCCGTCTTAGCTGCCTCTCCTTGTTTTTTCTGCCGGAATTCTTTCTCGGCTGACATCACACGTCATCATTGTTGGATTTATTCTATCATCATATATGACTGAATATCTTGGGAATGTCTAGGCTTTATTATCTCCAGGGTTTTTTGGGTACGGGCCAGGTCCATCTCTGACCTTTCACCTTCTTATGGTCAGTGACGGCGCTTATTGTCCATCTTCATATCTTCTCTCATTATTTATATGTCCTTTTCTCCTTGATACCCGTCCTATATGATCTCTATCTGACGGTTTCACTATATCCGAAGCCCCCTCTGCTGACATTCTATTTATGGTCATGTCCTCCGCGGTTTTTTATCCGGTTTTTGACGTCCGCTGACATTTATTAGCCCTGACTTTCTCACTTTGCCGTGGAGACGCTGTCTTTTCTCCTACTTGTTGCTCTGACTGGCCTCTTTATGACCAGCTTTTGATATTGACTTCCCATGGAATCCGCGTCCAACTCATCTGCCACGGAGGCAATGATCCGGGCTGCCATCCTTGCTGAAGAATCACGGGCTCCGGACCGCTCCACCCCGTCTGATCATTCCACCCTGGACCGAGCCACCATTCATCCTGCTATCCACGACACATTTGCTGGCCCCGTCAATGACTCATACCGTTCTCATCCCCCTCTCCACCATCCCGTGCCCCATCAGACTTCCAAAGGTGCTCGTGTCCCGGTAAAATCTTCGGCTCCTCCGCCTGCTATCGATCTGGACTGTGCCCACCTCTTTGAGCGGATTGACAGTCTTCAGAAATGCGCACTCATTGGGCAATGGCATTTTCCGGTCATGTGTGATTTGGAAATGCGGAAATGGATATCTGATCACTGGAAGCCTGTCATTGGATACACGCCTATCATCTCTCACCTTATGAAGGATTGGTATTGTTTCCATTTCCTTGATGCTGCAGATTCTGACACTATCCTACGAGCTCCATGGGTATTCAAACAGAGTTTTCTTGCTCTTCACAGATGGTACATTGGATATGATCCGCTCAAGAACACTCCCTCACACAATCTGATTTGGGTAAAGCTCCCGAATCTCCCGCTTGAAATGTGGTCGAAGGAGATTTTAGAGGTTATTGGGAATTCTATTGGCCGGTTTGTATATGCAGACCCCTGGGTATTGGGGGAAAAAGACAAACGGATTGCATGGATCCTCATAGACCGTGCTTTTAGGGGGGGTTATCCTGAACACATCGACATCACTTGGCAGGGCTTACGGATTTCTCAGCGCCTTGATTTTTGGGGCATCCCATTCCGGTGTGCGGCATGTCATAAGACTGGACACCTTATTGAGAATTGCCCAAAATGGGATGCTCACCGCCACCGCTTCCCTCATTATGACAAAACTTCTCGGCGCCATCCCCTCGACTCTCCCCCTTTTCATGCCGATCTGCCATCTGTTTCGATCCCATCTCCTCCATCATCCCCTCGGCCTCCATTTGTTCACTCATCCTCTTGTCCTATTGTCCCGGGTTCGTCTCGATCTGATCCTGCGCTGCCCCGCTCATCCCCTACTCTTCATGCATCCATCCCCGAACCTCCCGATGATGCTCCCATCCGTTCCCCCTCCCCCGTCCCGATTGGAAATATTTATAAGGGATCCCTCCCTATCTTCATTTCCTCATCCTCCCCTCCCCGGCCCTCTTCTCCCCCGTTCAACAGAGGAAAGGAACCCCTTATAGCTGTCACCCCTGCCAACTCCCCCACTTCCTCGCCTGTCAACCTTTTTGACAGTGACGTCGACCTTCTTCTGCATCATCGCTCTATTGAACTTGAGCCTCTCACCATTCATAAACCCTTTCATCGTACCTCTCCCACCATCAGTCCGGCCTCGGGGAAAAATATCACTGTTCGTAAGACTGCCAGGGGCGGCTCTCGTCACTTTCGTGGACGATCCAACCCTTCTGCCCATGGGGACCGCTCATCATCTCTGGTTGACATTCCAATTTTTGATATGTCTTCTCCACGATCCCAGCCTCTTAGAGCAGATTCGGCTGGCCCATCCAAGTCATGATGGACATTATATCCATGAATATCCGTGGGCTTGGCGCTGGCCCCAAATATCTTGCGCTCAGGTACATATTCTTCTCTGCTTAGCCGAAGTTGGTTCTTATTCAGGAATCTATGCATGACCGGATCACCTCTATATCTTATTTCAAAAAGATGTTCCCCTCATGGTTTATTGTGGCTCTTGATGCATGTGGTCATTCTGGTGGCCTCGTCGCCATGTGGAATCCTCTTTGGATTTGTGCCTCTGCTTACAAATGCTTTGCCGGAATTCTGCTCTCTGCCACCTTTCGTGGGCACTGTACCCCCATCAATATTCTTAACATTTATGCTCCATATATGAACAGGCTCCCCTTTTGGCACAAATTTTTCTCTTGGGATCTATGTGAGATTCGTCATCTGATGCTGGTTGGTGATATGAACTTCACTCTCTGTTCTGAGGAAGTCTGGGGAGGCGGCCGGAAAATGGATCCCATCTCAGACTTTCTACGATCTCAACTGTTACACAGGAATTTCATTGATGTTGATCCCTCTAATATGACTCACACTTGGCAGAATGGCCGAATCAATGATGCGTATATCGCCAAGTGCATTGATCGTGTCATTATTCAGTCTGATATCATTGATGAATTGGGTCTGCCCGTTTTCTCCATCGGTTTCGACACCATTTCTGATCATCGACCGATATACATACAATGGCGTCAACACCTCTCTCGCCGGCCCTATCCTTTCAAGTTTGACCGCTCTTTCCTCAATGAACAAGATTTCAATCTTACAGTCTCCACTGCTTGGCACGACTCGGCTTTCTGTGCTCATGGGCCCTCCTTCCGTGAACGCCTGGGATTCGTTCGAATGAAGGTCATGTCCTGGCAAAGAGATAAAAGAAAGAAGGATCGATCTGCACTTACAAAGATCCAATATGATTTGGACCTCATTCTCTCCTCTCATGATCCAAACACTCTATCTTTTCAACACAAATGTTTGATTGCTGATCTTTCTCAACAAAAAATCCGTTTATTGGAAGCGGAGGAATCCTCTTGGCATCTAAAAAGTAGAGCCTTATGGCTCAGCTTGGGGGACCGGAACACCAAATTTTTTCATAAATATGCAAACTATAGACGCGAGATCAATACCATCTGGAGGATTCAAGATGGGGCGGGTGGTCATTTCACCTCCCATCAGGATATTACCAATGCTGCTCTCTCCCATTTTAAAAATCAATACAGCCGTGGAATGGGTTGTGCCATACATGATATTTTATGGGGTATCGATTTATTTCCACTCATGTTTGATGATGCCATCAATGATGCAATTTATCAGCCGATCTCTGACGATGAGCTCCATGGAATTCTCAAGGCCTTCAGCAAGGACAAATGTCCTAGACCAGATGGATGGACCATCGAATTTTTCTTGCACTTTTTCGATCTTATCAAACATGAACTTATCAGGATGATTGAGGAATCCCGTATCAATGGCTGTATCCATTCTCATACATCATCTACTCTTATTGCTCTCATCCCCAAGAAGCGAGATGCTGATACCTTCTCCGACTTTAGACCGATATCTCTGTGCAACATCTCATTCAAAATCATCTCCAAGATCATCGTGGAGCACATCAAAGGCACATTGGCCACTCATTTATCAAGTGATCAACATGCATTCCTGAAGGGACGGAATATTCTGGATGCCGTTGCATCCACTCAGGAATGTCTATACTCGATGTTCTCCAAGAACATTGACGGGGCAATTCTTAAAATTGATCTCCAAAAGGCATATGACTGCCTGGACTGGGGCTTTATCCGCTGCCTTTTGGCAAAGACTGGTCTTCATGTGGAAATGATCTCCTGGATTATGGCGTGCATTGAGGGAGTCAAATATGCCATCAATATAAATGGAATCCCTTCCCCATTCTTCCATGCTGGCAGGGGCCTCCGCCAGGGATGCCCGCTGGCCCCTATCATCTTTATTCTCGCCATGAACTCGCTCAGCCTTCACATCAACAAGGCAGTGGATGAACAGAGATGTATCCCCATCAAAATATGTCGACAAATTTCTCTGTCTCACAATCTATTTGTTGACGATGTTCTCTTGTGTGCCATGCTTCAGCGCTCATCATGGGCATGTTTATTTGACATCCTAAATAATTTTCAAAATGCCACTGGACTCACTATGAACAAGCAAAAATCCATCTTGTACTATCATGGTGATATCACGGATCTGATCCACGACATTGCAGATATGTTTGGGGTTAAGACGCAATCCATACAGTGCGGCATCACATACCTTGGTTTCCATCTGAGATCTCACAAGTATTCATCTTCCGATTGGGACTGGCTTATTGGACGATATTTTAACAAAATATCATCATGGGAATATCGTGCTCTATCGTTGGCGGGTAGAGTGACTCTTACCAAGGCGGTATTAACTCATTTATTTGTATATTGGGCCCATCTGTATTATTTACCTAACTCCACCATACAGCGCATCAATCAAATCTCTGCATCATTCATTTGGGGCGACTCCTCTAAGCAGCAAAAGATTCATCTCGCCAAGTTGGAGCACATATCAATTCCAAAACAACAAGGAGGATGGGGCATAAAGGATTTAAGACAATTTGGACGTGCGCTCATTTGCCGAACTTTATGGAGAGGAGTATATGGATGCTCACCATGGAGCAATATCATTCGCTTCAGATATATGAAGGGGAGACCTATTGAATTTTGGCTAAGGAGAGGTATCATTGGGCCACGGACTGGCTCCCCCATATGGCACAGTATGCGGAAAATTGTAACTTTCTTCATATCCCGTCTGAGATGGAGAATTTTTTCAGGATGCAATGTTTATATCGACATAGACCCATTAATTTGTAACCATACTGATCTTACTCTTCCAAAGGACCTCATCATGCAATTTCAGCGACAGGGTTTTTTTACATGGGACAAGCTTATAAAGGAGTGGCACGGGACCACACCTGTCTGGAAGAATGGACGAGAGCTCAAACTTCTGGATATATGGGAAGGAATATGGAAATCGATCATTGACTTGCTGCATGGGAGCGGCATTCATCGGCATGGTAACAAAGATCATCTTCTTTGGACTGTCAGCTGTTTTCGGAGACCTGTATCTGTCAGAGATATTTATACTCATATGATTACCAACAGAATTCCATACAATCCTCCATCTTTCCCATATATATTTTGGAAGGCGAAATGCCCCCCAAAGATTATTCATTTTGCCTGGCTTGTATTTTACAACAAGAATCTAACATGGGACAATCTCAGAAAACGATTATGGCATGGACCCAGCAGGTGCACTATGTGTAAATCTGATGAAGAAACCAATCTCCACATGTTCATCAAATGTCCAGTCATACAGCAGATCTGGTACGTATTGGCAAACACATTTGATTTTCTACTGACTGATTTTATCTCTCCTAGTGCAGCCCTCATATGGTGGAGCAAACAGAATGGGAACAGACGTTTTCTCATCCTCATTTTCCTATGGACAGTTTGGAAATGGCGGAATGCATACATATTCTCAGATTCAGCCTTGCCGCCATAATCCATTATGGACAATTTTATGACAGATTGGCAAATGATATATGGATTTTCTTGAATTCCTCTTTTTCCTCAATCTCATCTTATCATGAGACCCATGATCTCCATCAATGTGTTTTTTTGCATGGAACATCCATACACATCTCAAAGACATTGGTATATGCTTTTTTAGAATCAGACACTATTTGAAATATGTGCACATATGTATATTGGATGTCTCTATACATCTGCAATTATATGATCTCAATATAATATATCTCGCTTTTTTCTTCTGAAAAAATTTCAAATTTAATATTCACTCGTCACCCTCTATCAGTATGAAATTAAGTTGTCTAACCGTGAAGATTACAAACGGTTGTCAAATTGTATATTGAGAAAGCACAACGTGATTTCAAAAGGTACACAAATTATTACTTCAAAAGGAAAGCACATGAGGATTCTTTGAAACGTCAACAACAAAATTCTTCCCCAACCAATTTTTTCTCAAATTATTTACCTCGTCCCACTCAAATTCGGTGTCAAAAAATTAACCAGACGTGACTTACTGGGAAAAATAGCGAACCGACGGTTGTCAAAAAGTATGAAAAAACAAAACAATGACCAATTTACTAAAAAAACACCTTTAGTGTAATTAACTATTTTATCAATATAATATTATATTACTTGAAGATACAGTTAATTAATTGGTATTTTTATTTTTTTAATAAAAATTATTATTAATTTAATTTAAATTCGAGTAAGTTTTATATATATATACATAAATTTTATTTAAAAAATTAAAAATCAATAATTTAATTATATAAATATTTTGAAATTATATATCTTTAATTTAACTATAAAATAATTTAAATAAAAATAATCATATATTATTTTTATTTTTATTTTCTATATTAAAAATATATATATACATATTATACGAAATTTAATAATTTTTTAATACAAATCTATAGTAGTATACACACCTTAGGATTACAATTTTTTAATACTTTTTAAAATTATTTTTATCTTCTCTTTTCTTTTTCTTGTTTTTTTTGTGTTTTTTTTTAATATTTGTATTGCCTTCTAAACAAGAGATTATGTGACAAAGCTTAAGGTTTTAAAGTTTTTGGTCACATGGGAAGGGGAATTTTAATGAGATCCAAAAGTATACTTGTTTTAAATATGAAAAATACAAAATGCTAGCCAAAGATTCAAAATATGACATACATATACTAATATGTAGCTTCCAAGGCCATGAGAGAAAGACAAAAAAAACTAAAAACTAAAAATCCCAAGACAAAATAAGAGTGAGTAGACTAGGAAGAGGGGTTTGAATATGTTGTTGCAATGTAAACCGACTCTTTGTTGTTGCTAAGTGAGCACCCAGTAGTAAGGGGGAATTTCGAGGTGCTTCTCAAGGTTCTCCGATCAATGGCTCAGGTTTGTCATGAGTCGGTGTGGGCGTTTCGTGGAGAGGAGGAGGTCCTTTATGTTTTCATGACGATCCAATAGAACGTTTCCAAGTAGGAATTTCATGTGCTAGTATAGGTCAATTTTTATGTGCATACATTGATTAAAGCACCCACGTGTGTGCCCTATATTAGGCACCCATTCATCCAAATCTGTTATTACCTCTGTGTCCAAAAGAATTCACCTCTAGTTGGTTCCTTCCTGTTTGATATAGGTAAGCTCTTCCTAAATATGGGGTGTGGTGAGTTTTAGAAAGCAAGCTACTTCTTCCTCCACTTTGAGTTGTGCTTTTATGCTACCTTGACTAGCATGTTCTTGATAGTATTTTTACCTTCCATTAGTAGGTGACCTCGTAAGAGATTTTTTCTTTTATATTTGTCTTCAACCAACAGCTAACAATGCCTTAACAACCATGAGCATAGTCGATATTGTGCCAGATGTCTCCACTCACTAAGCTAGTCATATTTCCCCTCGCCAATCTGTCGAGATTGTATGTTTTAAGGTGGGTCATCGGATCCTAAGGTATGATTTTTCATTATGCAATTGGGTGCTTATGCTTGTTTTTCTTGGGCACACATGTGTATGAATTATTGGGTGGCTTCAAAGGAGGAGGGGTTTAATTGTAATCTTGTTCCTTTACCTTAACTAGGAGGGTTAATCTCCATCTCTAGTCTCATGGGATCTCCCCTACTAGCTTACATCTTTAGGCTAGGCACTACCTAGGAAACGCCAATTTTGGTAACATGGTTCCATTTTCCCGTTCCACATTTTTCACTCCCCTCCACACATTATGCACCCTATTTCATCATCTTCCCTCTTTGGGTCCACAAGGCTATGGTATCCCCCTCCTCTTGTCAACATTTCTACGTTGGCCTTGGAACAATGCCTTGGAGGTTGATGCAGCTAAACAAAAAAAGACAAAAACATAATATGGCCACATACAAAAGGAAATATTACCACAAAATGCAAAAGATGGTTGAGACAATAAAATTTAGCATGTGGTAAAAATCAAAACATAAAGTCTACTTCATATCATTATGGTCATCACCCCAGTTCCTAGGGTCCCTATGATTTCCCCTTGCATCATTAAGGAACCCATGTATGTCCCAAACCCTGGTGGCTTTGAAATACCTCACCTTAAGAGGGTAATAACTACTATATCATACACATCATGCTCTCATCCCCTAGAGCCCCGAACAGTAAAATAAAAGAAAACCCAATAAAGGAAAAAGGAAAATAAAGAAGGGTGGAAAAATAAAGGTCTAGGTAACTCATGTACCACAATTGTTGTTGGAAATAATACTGAGAGGGGGGGTGAATCAGTATTATCAAGTCAAATATTCCTTTTTCAAATCCAAATGATATATGCTACTCCAATTAATTAAACCCGCAACTATGTAGAAGGAAACTCGTGTATACTATGCAAACTTATAATTTACTTTATCTTTCAGATGTTGATTGTTAATCTATGTATCAAATAACCAATAACCAGAAACAATAAAACAGAGCAGAAGACAATCACACACAAGAACACAAGATATAAGGTGGAAACCTAATGTAGGTGAAAACCACCTGCTGCAATTTGTCTCTATCTTCTCTTTAATTAAAAACTTATTTTTACAATTGTACTGGTGCAGTTCTTTACCATTACGCAGGCTGCAACCTGCAAAGAGCTACAACCCTCTCTCGTTTTCGAGCTTCTCCTGGAAGGGAGCTACAACCCCCTTAGCTCTTGCACTAGCCAAGATACTAGTACGTAGGTGCTGGCCTACAGAAGGCTACAACCTTCTCTTTCTTCCAGGGACCACGTCTCATAAATTTTCAGACTGGATCCATGAACATCAATTAATCATCAAGAATTTCTGCATCAAACAATCTCCTTTTCACCAATTAGCACTGAATCAAGTAGACACTTCTCTGACAACTATATCCAAATCACAGTAACAGTAACCACATACCAAATCTGAACCCAGAACAAAAGATACTATCATTCAAGCTTAAATATTATGACCCATCAATAGAACTTATCCTTCT
>APFE031186262.1:0-15217 GCA_000404065.3 Pinus taeda
ATTTGGCTGCCACAACCATGTATTCGGCCTAACCCAAAGGCAATTACACTATGGCAGCAGGTATAGTTTTCCATAACCTATGGACCAGTGATAACGTGGCTGTGATCATCAACCTTATCATTTTAATGTTTCATATCTGTGTTGACTTTGGGATCTGGCAATCCCAACGTAGGACATTTGGCAGCAATGTGGAGTCTCCCCTGTCTGGTTCACGTGACGGTGGCATGGTCACGGCACTTGGGCTTTCCCGCGCCTTCCTCCTTGATTACATCGCCCTCATCGACGGTGGGCATGAACTGTGAGAGATCAAAGGTTAATACTACGCCACGTCTCTGCCTCTGGCAGGTAGGGTATATACAGATCTTTTTCCGGTTTATTCGCGATTGTTCTTTTGCTCCGCGTTCATCAGCTTCCTCTGCCCTCACGGCAAAGGGTTTATTGTGCCATTGCGCTCCGAGGCCACTACAACTTCGAGTTCTTACCCTCTTACAGCAAGATTTCTCCACATGGAGTCTCAGTCCGGACCTAGCCAGGTAAATGTTCACAGTTTAAGGATTTGTTTTTCGATTTGGTGTTTTAATGAACTCGGATTAACGCCTGATCTTTTACTTGCCAGGTATGAGCAATTTCTCTTGCTTTGATGGATCTGGAAGAGCCCTGCCATCAAGGACCACTGAACTTCCAGGTATTTAACTGATATCAGGGTTTGGTTTTTATGACTGTTGCATCGTTATCCCTCTCGGTTTGTCAGAGGGTTTTGCTCTAGCTTAAGGATGAGACCCCAACCTGAACATATCTGGTTGGCCGCAGGTATACAAAGACCTGGTCTCGTTCTGGCTATATAGTCTTGGGATATTTACGGCATCATCTCTCATATGAAGATCTTGGTTACTACCCTGCCTTCTGTAGCTTTAGGTTCTATCTGTTTTACTTAAACCGATGTATAATCCTGAATATGCTGGTGGCTACGGCTGTGAGTTTAAATGTTTGGCAGGATTCGGTTTACTGAACTATGAACCTCTGCGAATCTCGGTTTATGGATTTTCATACTTCTGTATATATTTATATGCTGTTAATTTTTCCTCGGATACGAGTTTAATATAGCCTGTTTTATATTACACAGGTTTGATGGTTGCTCTGTTGCATATATTTGATTTCTGGTTTCAATCTGGTTACTCGCATGTATGTTTGGTTGCACCCGTTATGGGTTTGTACTTATACCTAGGGTTTGCTCATGCACCCTGGCAGCATGCGGTCACACCTGCATCTAACCCTATAGATGTATGGGTGACCTGCGATACCTTCCGAGGTTGGAAACCCTTATGGCTGTAACTTGTTTAATGGTTATTGTCTATTTCAGAATTCCTCATTTTCTTGTTTACATACTGTCAATGTAACTGTATCTCATTTCTTTACTTAATTCCTCATTTCCTTGTTTACATACTGTCAATGTAACTGTATCTTATTTCTTTGCTTATCTAAGCGTTATTTTCCACAGTTCTTATAGAATAATACCGTCATTACGGCAATACTCAATGTAATCGAGTTCTGTTACTTCTGAATGTACTTCGATGTCTATATTTGGCGTTTACATTGTCTCAGAAGACGACTGTCGATGTTTGACATGAATCGAGTCTCTTTTATGGATGCTGCACGCATTATAACTCTATTCCCTACACGGTCTTTAATTATTACTATGTTTAAGATGCTGTTGCTACGGCTTGCTAGAACCCTCATGGGCTAGCTGAATCGATTTTCCCGTTTTCAATGTTTAATATTGTTCGTCCTTGGTCATATAAGATTCACGTTCGTCTTTAATATTCAGTGGCTGTTAAGGAAGGTATTCGCTCATTTGAGCCATATAGGTTCGAGCCTTATCTATTTAATTGGAGTATGGCTATGAACTCCTCACCACTTCAGATATAATTGTTTCTTGGAATCCATCCATAATACAGAACCGGGCTATCAATTATTTCTACAGACTGTTCTGTCTTCGTCTTTCTTTATAGTTACTAGTTGACAGTCCCTAAATTGCTAGTCCTCTGAGTTCTACAGCACTCTAAATATATCATTTCTTACATGCAGAAACATATATGTTTCTTGTTTACAGATACTGTAATATATTCTTCTAGTTTACCGATAGCGGTAATCTTTATGTATTTGGTTCACAGTTTACTATCTAGGCTGGCTCAGCCTGTCTATTGTCACACAATGTTCACTTAGGTCTAAGTAATTACAGCTGTCCAATACTCATTCTCGTTCTGTCTTTGCTTCTGTTTAGATAGTATTACTTATACTCTACTTACTATCTGTAGCTATAGTAAACTGATAGTAACAGCTACCTTTACCATTTACACAAACAGTCTTGGAGCATAAGGGTCAGATACTTTCCTGATCTGCTCGGATAGGTGAGTCTGGCTCAGTCTCCTGTCTAGATCTGTGTAAAGCTTGATATCATCCCAACCATGAGATCAGTCTCACAAGACCTGAATCTCCCCCCAAGCTTCTGCTTACCGGATCACTACCCTCAGTAAGCCAGCACTGTGTGCTTGACTATCTGGTCCTTACCAGACTTAGTCACCAATCAGTTTTTCCTTCTTTCTGTTCCTCCCTTTTTGTCTGTCTCTACTAAAAAAGGAAAACCATTCACCCCTTCCTTTTTCCTGGAAATCTTTCCAGTTAAGGAAGGTGGTTATTTTCAGTTCTAATAACTGTTTTCCCTTTTGGGAAGCTCAATGCTCTCGAGTAATTCTTTAAACACTGCTTTAATGCATAATTCAAATCAACAAATTACTCTTTAAAAGAAAATAAGTTCTCAATATCATTCAGTTTTTACTGCAGTAACTTTTTAAACAATTACATTTACGGGGTCATCACATCTCCCCCTCGTGAGATTGGACATCGTCCCGATGTCTAGTGTCTCCAAACAGTCCCGGATAGGCTTTCTGAAACAGCTCTTCGTCCTCCCATGTGGCCTCTTCAGGCCCATAGTGCTGCCACTGCACTTTAATTTGGGTAATAACCCGCTTCCGCAACTGCACTTCTCTTCGGTCGAGAATGCTCAGCGACTCGACCCGAACTTCTCCTTCCGGTTCGACCTGCAATCATTAACCATATCAATCTTTTATCATGGATACATTTTCAATTAGTTCAGTTAAAACAATCCTTACCCTGATATCTTTCCACTTGATCACATGCTTAGGGTCATAGATATATTTCTTAAGCATGGACACATGGAAAACATTATCAATTCTAATGTGGCTTGGTAAGGCTAGCTGATATGCTACTGGCCCAACCCTCGCTAAGACCTGAAAAGGTCCGAAGTATCGGGGTGCCAGTTTGGCACAACTGCTCCATTGCAACGTAATTTTCCGTGCCTGAATTCTGATATAAACATGGTCTCCCACCTGGTATTCCTTGAACCTTCTTTTTCGATCTGCAAAGTTTTTCTGTCGATCTTGAGCAGCCTTCAGGTTGGTCCTTACCCTTTTGACTATGTCCTCCATTTCCTTGAGCATTTCTGGTCCCAACCTTAATTTGTCTTCCGGGCTACTCCAGTTTGTGGGCGTTCGACATTTTCGTCCATACAAGACTTCAAATGGAGACATCTGAATGGATGTATGATATCCATTATTGTAAGCGAATTCCACTAAGTGTAAGTAGTCCTCCCATTGTGCAGGTTTTTGCATGACACATGCTCTCAACATATCTTCCACTATTTGATTTACCCTCTTCGTCTTCCCATCGGTTTGAGGATGGTAAGCGGTGCTGAAATTCAGCTGGGTTCCCAATTCCGCAAATAGCGCTCTCCAAAAAGCGGAAGTAAACTTCACATCTCGATCTGATATGATAGTCTTTGGGAGTCCATGAAGTTTGAATATGTTTTGCATGAAAACATGTGCAATTTGCACTGCCTTGTAAGTGGATTGTACTGGTATGAAATGTGCCACCTTACTTAACTTGTCAACTACTACCATAATAGAGTCATTATTCCTTTTTGTTTTAGGCAGTCCAGTTATAAAGTCCATTGATATAACCTCCCACTTCCATTCTGGGATGGGTAGGGGCTGCAGTAATCCGGCCGGATGCTGATGCTCAGCTTTGATCTGTTGACACTCCAAACATCGTGCTAAATATTCAGCCACATGCTTTTTCATTCCCGGCCAGTAATATTCCTTTCATAGTGCAGTCAACATTTTCTGATATCCAGGATGACCAACATAGTGACTGGTATGAAACTCATCCATTATCACTTTTTTGAGACTGTTGTCATTTGGTACGAACAACCTCTTTTTATAAAGCAGCATTCCATCACTGCTAACCTCATAGTCTTGTGGATTTCCTTTGCTGGAAAGTGGCATTTGCTGCTTCAATTGCTGATATTCAGCATCTTGACTTGCTGCTGTCTTCATCATTTCCTGCAATGAGTTTTCCCATCTACTGAATGTAATTTCGTACAAACATTGTACTTTTCGACTTAGCGCATCAGCTACCCGATTTTACTTTCCCTTCAGATGTTTAATGTCAAAGTCGAATCCACTTAGGAAATCTGCCCAACGAGCTTGTCTTGCGTTCAGTGTGGGCTGACTAAAATAATTCGTTAAGCTGTGATGATCTGTGAGTAACAAAAATCTCCTACCCAAAAGGTAATGTCGCCACATCTTAAGCGCATGTATGACAGCAGTTAGTTCCAGATCATAGGCAGAATACTTCTGCTCATGTTCCTTTAATTTCCTTGATTCGTAGGCGATCACTTTCCCTTCCTGCATTAACACACCTCCCACACCTTCTCCGCTGGCATCAGTACATACCACATAGTCCTTGTTTGGATCAGCTATACTTAAAACAGGAGCAGATCTGAGTAATTGCTTAAGCCTCTCAAAACTTTGTTAACATTCGGAACTCCACCTGAATGTCCTCCCTTTCTTTTGCAAGGATGTGATGGGATATGGCACCCTTGAAAAGCCTTCCACAAATCTTCTGTAATATCCCGCCAATCCCATGAAAGATCTGATATCTGCCACATCTTTTGGCACAGGCCAATCTAGTATGGTTTTTATTTTCTTAGGATCTACCGCAATTCCGTCCTTTGAGATCACATGTCCTAGGTACTGGATTTCTTCTTTATAGAAATCACATTTGCTGAGTTTGGCGTACAATTGATGTTCCCGCAATGTTTGCAATACCATCCGAAGATGTTTCTCATGCTCCTCCTTGGAGCGAGAATAAATCAAGATATCATCAATAAAGATTAGTACAAACTTGTCTAAAAATTGATGAAATACACTGTTCATTAAACACATGAACGTGGCGGGTGCATTAGTCAAACCAAAAGGCAGTACTACAAATTCGTAGTGTCCATACCGGGTCCGAAAGGCTGTTTTTGCGATGTCTTCATCTTTAATTCTGATCTGATGGTATCCAGATCGTAGATCAATCTTAGAGAAAACTGCCGCTCCCTTGACTTGATCGAAAAGCTCATCGATTCGAGGTAAAGGGTATTTGTTTTTAATGGTGAGCTTGTTTAGCTGCCGGTAATCAATACACATTCTAAGAGTTCCATCCTTCTTTCTTACGAATAACACCGGGGCTCCCCATGGAGATACACTGGGCCGGATATAATTCTTCTCCAGCAATTCCTGTAGCTGCATTTTCAATTCGGTCAACTCTGGTACACTCATTCTATAAGGGGCCCGCGAAACTGGAGCAGCTCCTGGTATCAACTCAATGGTAAAGTCTATATCCCTCTTTGGAGGTAATCCAGGAATTTCTTCTGGAAATACATCTGCGAACTCCTTTATGACAGGGAGATGTTCTAACGGGTTCCCTTTATTTTTAGTTTCTGCATAGCCTACTTGAATAGCATACACTTGGCATCTATTCCGGATGCATTTGGCCAGTTGAGATGCGGTGATTGGTCGGATCTGTATTGGTCGTTTAATTCCTTGCATTTCCTGTTCTATTCCAGCATCATCCTTGTACCGTATCATCTTCGTTTTACAGTTCACCAAAGCCCAATGCTTCTCTAGCTAGTCCATCCCAATTAAAACATCATAGGATCTGAGGGGCAGTATATTCAGGTCTGCCACTACTGGCTGTCCTGCTACCGTGATAGGGCAGCTTTTTACCTTTGCCATTACTCGTCTTTTGGTCCCTGTAACTAGCTGTACCAGCCAAGGGTTCCTGAATTTTTCAGGCTGTAATTTACAATGTTCAACTAACTTTGGACTAATATAACTTAAAGTAGCGCCAGGGTCTATTAGAACAGAGACGGAAAGGTTTAAAAGTTTACCTTCAAACTCTACCATGGTGGGCTGATATTCTGCTTGGCGGTCGTCCAAAGCTGCGTTAATTCTTGGCATACTCCGTCCCACGTCACCCACGGTGGATGCCTCATGAATCTGGGATATCTGGTCAGCTCCCTTCCTTTGCGGACAATTCTTGACATAGTGTGGTCCACCACAGCCCCAGCACTGCACTGGAGGTCTATTTGATCCTTCAGCATCCATCTTGGCGGGCTGCTCACTCATTCTGGTTTCACCGATGGATTTGGCTCTGAATTCATTCCTTGGTGCTGCTCTATTGTTCTGATTCTTGTTGCTACCTTTGATTCCACTGCTTCGACTTCCTTTATAATTTCCAACAGTTTTACTGTTCTTTTTCTCACTCCATTTTCTGTTGGTACTATCCCCTTTCTGCTTACTCTGCTGATAGCAGATTCTGGCTTTGCGAATCGCCTCATCCATTGATTTAGGATTGTCAAATTCAATCCTTTCTCTCATATACATGGGTAGGCTGCTAACAAACCGCTGCACCTTGGCTTTTTCTTCTTTAAGGTAGGGTACATAGCGAAGCAGAGATGTGAAACGATTGATGAACTCATCCATCGTCTGCTGGCCCAATCGCAGATCATGGAATTCTTTTGCCTTCTCATCATAAAATCGTTTCGTCAAGTATCTCTCCTTAAAATATTTCTGGAATTTTTCCCAGGTTATAGTTCGTTCAGTTACTCCTTTAACAATTTTTACCTCCTCCCACCACAGTGTCGCCTTCCCTTGTAACTGGAAGATGGCCAAACGTGCCTTCAAGTTATGGTCATACTCATACAGCTGGAAGTATTTATTCATGTTGATTAGCCATGCCTCAGCTGCTTCCTCTTGTTCCCCATCATAATGTGGAGGTTTAATCTTTCGAAATTCCCCTTGCAACTCCACTTTTTGACGCTTTGAGGTCTGTTGTTCTGAGGCATTAGCAGATTGATCCTCTTCTTCTTCAGGGATTTCAGATTCTGCGTGATAGCGTTCTTCCTCTGTTATTCTCTGCTGCTCTGTGCTAGGGTTAGCTAGTGGTGGGTTCTGTTTGTCAGACAGGCTTTTTAATATTCTCTCCTGCTCCATGGTCAATCGTGCATTATCTGCCCGGAGCCGAGCCATTTCATTTTTCAATTCTTGAACGGTTTCTAGTATGGCCAGATTCGTGCTGCGGGTCTCCTCACCTAGCTTCACCCACAACTCTGCATTGTCTCCAAAATTTGCTGTAGGCCCCAAATTGGCTGCAGGCTTGTGCTGTGCGCCGCCTGACCCCTGCATGCTAATCACTTG
Source organism: Pinus taeda (assembly GCA_000404065.3). Taxonomy (NCBI): domain Eukaryota; kingdom Viridiplantae; phylum Streptophyta; class Pinopsida; order Pinales; family Pinaceae; genus Pinus; species Pinus taeda. The sequence continues at coordinate 7,602 of APFE031186262.1, forward strand.
TGATACCTCTGTTGCTCTTTTCCTGCTTCTTGACTAGCCTGGTCTGATCATGAAACAGATAGTATTGTGAGCTTCCTGCACATTTGTTTTTTTTTATTGTTAATGTCATTATGATCTTCTCGTCATTCACATCCCAGAGGCCACAGTATGGATAACTTGGCTCTGATACCAATTGTCACATACCTATACGAATATAACTACACATGTAAAAAAAAATTATGGTATAATATAGATATCAACAGCAGTTACATATAGGTATATTTCCGCACTTGTTATGCGTAGGTTTCCACTATTCTTTAATTAATATATTTGGACATTAATTTGGCTGCCACAACCATGTATTCGGCCTAACCCAAAGGCAATTACACTATGGCGGCAGGTATAGTTTTCCATAACCTATGGACCGGTGATAACATGGCTGTGATCATCAACCTTATCATTTTAATGTTTCATATCTGTGTTGACTTTGGGATCTGGCAATCCCAACGTAGGACATTTGGCAGCAATGTGGAGTCTCCCCTGTCCGGTTCATGTGACGGTGGCATGGTCACGGCACTTGGGCTTTCCCGCGCCTTCCTCCTTGATTACATCGCCCTCATCGACGGTGGGCATGAACTGTGAGAGATCAAAGGTTAATACTACGCCACGTCTCTGCCTCTGGCAGGTAGGGTATATACAGATCTTTTTCCGGTTTATTCGCGATTGTTCTTTTGCTCCGCGTTCATCAGCTTCCTCTGCCCTCACGGCAAAGGGTTTACTGTGCCATTGCGCTCCGAGGCCACTGCAACTTCGAGTTCTTACCCTCTTACAGCAAGATTTCTCCACATGGAGTCTCAGTCCGGACCTAGCCAGGTAAATGTTCACAGTTTAAGGATTTGTTTTTCGATTTGGTGTTTTAATGAACTCAGATTAACGCCTGATCTTTTACTTGCCAGGTATGAGCAATTTCTCTTGCTCCGATGGATCTGGAAGAGCCCTGCCATCAAGGACCGCCGAACTTCTAGGTATTTAACTGATATCAGGGTTTGGTTTTTATGACTGTTGCATCGTTATCCCTCTCGGTTTGTCAGAGGGTTTTGCTCTAGCTTAAGGATGAGACCCCAACCTGAACATATCTGGTTGGCCGCAGGTATACAAAGACCTGGTCTCGTTCCGGCTATATAGTCTTGGGATATTTATGGCATCATCTCTCATATGAAGATCTTGGTTACTACCCTGCCTTCTGTAGCTTTAGGTTCTATCTGTTTTACTTAAACCGATGTATAATCCTGAATATGCTGGTGGCTACGGCCGCGAGTTTAAATGTTTGGCAGTATTCGGTTTACTGAACTATGAACCTCTGCGAATCTCGGTTTATGGATTTTCATACTTCTGTATATATTTATATGCTGTTAATTTTTCCTCGGATACGAGTTTAATATAGCCTGTTTTATATTACATAGGTTTGATGGTTGCTCTGTTGCATATATTTGATTTCTGGTTTCAATTTGGTTACTCGCATGTATGTTTGGTTGCACCCGTTAAGGGTTTGTACTTATACCTAGGGTTTGCTCATGCACCCTGGCAGCATGCGGTCACACCTGCATCTAACCCTATAGATGTATGGATGACCTGCGATACCTTCCGAGGTTGGAAACCCTTATGGCTGTAACTTGTTTAATGGTTATTGTCTATTTCAGAATTCCTCATTTTCTTGTTTACATACTGTCAATGTAACTGTATCTCATTTCTTTACTTAATTCCTCATTTCCTTGTTTACATACTGTCAATGTAACTGTATCTTATTTCTTTTCTTATCTAAGCGTTATTTTCCATAGTTCTTATAGAATAATACCGTCATTACGGCAATACTCAATGTAATCGAGTTCTGTTACTTCTGAATGTACTTCGATGTCTATATTTGGCGTTTACATTGTCTCAGAAGATGACTGTCGATGTTTGACATGAATCGAGTCTCTTTTATGGATGCTGCACGCATTATAACTCTATTCCCTACACTGTCTTTAATTATTACTATGTTTAAGATGCCGTTGCTACGGCTTGCTAGAACCCTCATGGGCTAGCTGAATCAATTTTCCCGTTTTCAATGTTTAATATTGTTCGTCCTTGGTCATATAAGATTCACGTTCGTCTTTAATATTCAGTGGTTGTTAAGGAAGGTATTCGCTCATTTGAGCCATATAGGTTCGAGCCTTATCTGTTTAATTGGAGTATGGATATGAACTCCTCACCGCTTCAGATATAACTGTTTCTTGGAATCCATCCTTAATACAGAATCGGGCTATCAATTATTTCTACAGACTGTTCTGTCTTCGTCTTTCTTTATAGTTACTAGTTGACAGTCCCTAAATTGCTAGTCCTCTGAGTTCTACAGCACTCTAAATATATCATTTCTTACATGCAGAAACATATATGCTTCTTGTTTACAGACACTGTAATATATTCTTCTAGTTTACCGATAGCGGTAATCTTTATGTATTTGGTTCACAGTTTACTATCTAGGCTGGCTCAGCCTGTCTATTGTCACACAATGTTCACTTAGGTCTAAGTAATTACAGCTGTCCAATACTCATTCTCGTTCTGTCTTTGCTTCTGTTTAGATAGTATTACTTATACTCTACTTACTATCTGTAGCTATAGTAAACTGACAGTAACAGCTACCTTTACCATTTACACAGACAGTCTTGGAAACATAAGGGTCAGATACTTACCTGATCTGCTCGGATAGGTGAGTCTGGCTCAGTATCCTGTCTAGATCTGTGTAAAGCTTGATATCCTCCCAACCATGAGATCAGTCTCACAAGACCTGAATCTCCCCCCAAGCTTCTGCTTACCAGATCACTATCCTCAGTAAGCCAGCACTGTGTGCTTGACTATCTGGTCCTTACCAGACTTAGTCACCAATTAGTTTTTCCTTCTTTCTGTTCCTCTCTTTTTTGTCTGTCTCTACAGCACAAAAAAGGAAAACCATTCACCCCTTCCTTTTTCCTGGAAATCTTTCCAGTTAAGGAAGGTGGTTATTTTCAGTTCTAATAACTGTTTTCCCTTTTGGGAAGCTCAATGCTCTCGAGTAATTCTTTAAACACTGCTTTAATGCATAATTCAAATCAACAAATTACTCTTTAAAAGAAAATAAGTTCTCAATATCATTCAATTTTTACTGCAGTAACTTTTTAAACAATTACATTTACGGGGTCATCACATTTATGGTCTAAGGTTTATAAAATAAAAGTTACACTTAAATAAAAGTTACAAAACACTGTTTAAAATGTTATATATTAATTAGGACTTAGGTTTTACGATTTAGGCTTTAGGGTTTAGGGTTTAAACTTACAAAACACTTTTTATAATGTTATGAAATTCTTAGGGTTTAGGTTTTAGTGTATAAGGTATGGGGTTTAGGTTTTGGGGTTTAGTGTTTAGGGTTTAAGGTTTATAACACTTTAGTAAATTGTTTTAATACACACTTAAATAAAAGTTACAAAACACTTTTTGAAATTTTATAAAATTCTTAGCATTTAGTGTTTAGGGTTTAGGTTTTTCTATTTAGGGTTTATAGTTTAGGTTTAAGATTTTATGGTTTAGGGTTTATAGCACCTTAGTAAATTATTTTGATAAAAACTTAAGTAAAAGTTACAAAGGTCATTTTAGAATGCTATAAAATTCTTATGGTTTATGGTTTATAAGACTTTATTCAATTATTATAATAAATACTTAAATAAAAGCTAAGAAACACTTTTTAAAATGTTATAAATTACTTTGGGTTTAGGGTCGAGAGTCTAGGATTTATAAGAATTTAGTAAATCCTCTTAATAAACACTTAAATATAAGTTAGAAATTTTTAAGATGTTATAAAATACTTAGAGTTTAGGGTTTGGGGTTTGGTGTTTAGAGTTTAGGTCTTAGGGTTTATAACTCTTTAGTAAATGATTTTAAGAAACACTTAAATAGAAGTTACAATATGCTTTTTAAAATCTTATACAATTATTAGGGTTTAGCATTTAGGGTTTAGGGTTTAGGGTTTAGAGTTTACGGTTTAGGGTTTAGGGTTTCAAGCTTAGATTTTAGTGTTTAGGGTTTAGGTTTTAGGGTTTAAGGCTTAAGGTTTGTGGTTTACAGTTTAGGGTTTAGGGTTTTTAACACTTTAGCAAACTCTTTTAATAAACAATTAAATAAAAACTACAAATCACTTTTTAAAATTTATAAAATTCTTAGGGTTTAGGGTTTAATGTTCACGGTTTTGGGTTTAGGGTTTAAGGTTTTGGGTTTAGGGTTTAGGGTTTAGGGTTTAGGGTTTAGGGTTTAGGGTTTGGGGTTTAGAGTCTAGGTTTATGGTTTATAAGACTATTAAATGCTTTTAATAAACACTTAAATAAAAGTATCAAAATAATTTTAGAATCTTATAAAATGATTAGGGTTTACGATTTAGGGTTTAGGGTTTAAGGTTTATGATTTTAGGTTTAGGTGTAGGGTTAAATGTTTAGGGTCTACAACATTTTCGTAAATTCTTTCAATAAACACTTAAATAGAAGTTACAAAATTATTTTTAACAGATCATAAAATGCCTAGGTTTTAGTGTTTAGGATTTGGGGTTTGGGGATTAGGGTTTAGTGTTTAGTGTTTAGGGTTTATCGTTTATAACACTAGTAAATGATTTTAATAAACACTTAAATAAAAGTTACAAAACTCTTGTTAAAATGTTATAAAATGCTTTGGGATTAGGGTTTAGGGTTTATAAAATGTTATAAAATGTATTTTAAAACATTATAAAATTCTTAGTGTTTAGGGATAGGGTTAATGGTTAGGGTTTGGTATTTATAAGACTTCGATAAATTATTTTAATAAGAACTTCAAAAAAAGTTACGAAATGCTTGTGAAAATGTTATAAAATGCTTAGGCTTTAGTAAATTCTTTTAATAAACACTTTAAAAAAATTAAGAAAACTCTTCTTTAAATGTTATAAAATACTTAGGGTTTAGAGTTTAGGCTTTAGGATTTAGGGTTTTCAGTTTAAAATGTTATAAAATGCTTACGATTTAGGATTTAGGGTTTTAACATTTTCGTAAATTATTTTAATAAACACTTCAAAAAAAGTTACAAAAATCTTGTTAAAATGTCATTGAATGCTTAGGGTTTAGGTTTGGGGTTTGGGTTTTAGGTTGTAGGGTTTAAGGTTTGGGGTTTTGGGTTTAGGTTTAGCGTTTAGTATTTAGGGTTTAGGTTTTTTTATGTTTTAGGGTTTATAACACTTGTGTTTGTAATTTTTAACATGTTATAAAGTGGTTAGGGTTTAGGGATTATGGTTTAGGGTTTAGGGTTTGGGGTTTGGGGTTTATGGTTTATGGTTTAGGTTTTGGCATTGAGGGTTTATATTTTTGTGTTTAAGGTTTAAGGTTTTGTGTTTATGGTTTAGGGTTTATAACACTTTAGTAAATTCTTTTAATAAAGACCTAAAATGTTACAAAATTCTTCTTAAACTATTATAAAATTCTTAGGATTAGGGCTTGGGGTTTATCATTTAAGGTTTAGGTTTTTGGGATTAGGTTTTAGGGTATATGGTTTAAGGTTTATAATAGCTTAGTAAATTCTTTTAATAAAGACTTAAATAAAAGTTACGAAACACTTTCTAAAATGTTATAAAAATGCCTATGCTTTAGGGTTTAGTTTATAGGGTTGAGGGTTTATTGTTTAGGGTTTATGGTTTAAGGTTTAGGGTTTAGGGTTTAGGGTTTGGGGTATAGGGTTTAGGGTTTAAGGTTTAGGGTTTAGGGTTTAGGGTTTAAGGATTGGGGTTTTCACGTTAGGTTTAGGGTTTAGTGCTTAGGGTCTACAACATTTTGGTAAATGCTTTTAATAAACACTTAAATAAAAGTTACAATTTTTTTTTAAATGTTATAAAATGGTTAGGATTTAGGGTTTAGGCTTTTGGGTTTGGGGATTAGGGTCTAGTTTTTGGATTTTGGAGTTTAGGGTTTATGTTTTTGTGTTTATGGTTTAGGGTCTATAACACTATAGTAAATTCTTTTAATAAACAAATAAATAAAAGTTACAAAATTATGGTTAAAGTGTTATAAAATTCTTAGGGTTTATGGTTTAGGGTTTAGCGTTTGGGGTTTAGGATTTAGGGTTTATAACATTGTAGTAAATTATTTTAATAAACACTTAAATAAAAGTTATAAAATTGTTTTAAAATGTGATATAATGCTTGGGTTTAGGTGTCTCTTGTTTAGGGTTTAGGGTTTACGTTTTGGGGTTTAGTGTTTAGGGTTTAGGGTTTAGGTTTTATAACACCTTAGTAAATTATTTTAATAAACACTTAAATAAAAGTTACAAAATTATTTGTAGTATATCATAAAATGCTTAGGTTTTAGGTTGTATGGTTTAGGGTTTGGGGTTTAAGGTTTAGGGTTTAGGGTTATAACACTTTATTAAACACTTTTAATAACTTAAAAATGTTACAAGAATGTATTTTAAAATGTTATAAAATTCTTAGTTTTTAGGGATAGGGTTTATTGTTTAGGGATTGGGATTTATAAAACATTGATAAATTCTTTTAATAAGAACATAAAAAAAGTTACAAAAAACTTGTTAAAATGTTATGAAATTCTTAGGACTTATGGTTTAGCATTTAGAATTATATAAAATTCTCATGTTTTAGGGTTTAGGGTTTACGGTTTATAACACTATAGTAAATGATTTTAATAAACACTTAAAAAAAAGTAAGAAAATGATTGTTAAAATTTTATAAAATACTTAGGTTTTAGAGTTTCAGTTTTAAGGTTTATGTTTTTGGGTTTAAAATGTTATAAAATTCTTATGGCTTAGGATTTACGGTTTGTGACATTTTAGTAAATTCTTTTAATAAACACTTAAAAAGAGTTACAAAAATATTGTTAAAATCTAATTGAATGCTTAGGGTTTAAAATGTTATAAAACGCTTTAGGTTTTGGGTTTAGGGTTCACAAGACCTTAGTAAATTATTTTGATAAAAGCTTAAGTAAAAGTTACAAAAGTATTTTTAGAATGTTATAAAATGTTTAGGGCTTAGGGTTTATAAAACTTTCTAAATTCTTACAATATATACTTAAATAAAAGTTAAAAAAACTTTTTAAACTATTATAAATTGCTTAGGGTTTAGGGTTGAGGGTCTTGGGTTTATAATATATTAGTAAATCCTCTTAATAAACACTTAAATAAAAGTTAGAATTTAGTTTAAGATGTTATAAAATTGTTAGGGTTTAGGGTTTATAACACATTAGTAAATGATTTTAATAAACAATTAAATAGAAGTTACAAAATGTTTTTTAAAATCTTATAAAATTATTAGGGTTTAGTGTTTAGCCTTAAGGGTTTAGGGTTTAGGGTTTAGAGTTTATGGTTTATGGTTTAGGGTTTCCAGTTTAGATTTTAGGGTTTATGGTTTAGGGTTTGTGGTTTAAAATTTAATGTTTAGGGTTTAATGTTCACGTTTGGGGTTTATGGTTTAAAGGTTAGGGTTTAGGGTTTATGATTTAGCATTTACGGTTTGGGTCTTAGATGCCAGGGTTTAGGTTTTATAAGACGTGGGATTTAGGGTTTCAGGTTTAGGGTTTAGGTTGTAAGTTTTGGGTTTTTCA
>APFE031186263.1:0-17802 GCA_000404065.3 Pinus taeda
CCCTATAATACTAGTGATTACCCCATTACTATTGTAGTTGTATCCCTTATTAATATTGTTGTGCCCCTATTGTCCCCATATTGTTATTACTATGCCCCATTGAATCCCGCTATTATTATTTTTGTGGCTTTATATTATTATTGTTAGGTCAGCCCGGTTATATTGTGACTCCTTAGACTCCTATATATAGAAAGGAGGTTTTGTCATTTTAATCATCCAAGAATTGCTCATTTGTGTAATATAAAGGAGGTTTCCCCCTTGAAGAGGCTGAATTCTAAGGCATTGATCTCTCTTTTCTATCTTTTTGTGAGCTTGTTTCATAACATTATTGTTAAAAATATATATTGATGATTCCTCCTGTAAGTTGTGTGTCATGGTACATTGTTGTCTAAGAGATGTATTTATCATTCCTCTAGTAGGCTGTGTGTCGTGAGACATTGTTGTCTGGGATAGATATTGATGATTCCTCCTATAGGTTGTATGTCATGAGACATTGTTGTTCGAGAAATGTATTGATGACTCCTCCTATAAGCTACGTGTTGTGAGACACTGTTGTTTGGCATATGTATTGATGATTCCTCATGTAGGATGTGTGTTGTGAGATGTTTTTGTCTAGAAGATGTATTGATGATTCCTCTTGTAGGTTGTGTGTCATGAGACATTGTTAGCTAGGAGATGTGTTGTTAATTCCTCCGGTAGGTTGTGTGTTGTGAGACATTGTTGTCTAGGAGATTTGTTGATGATTCCTCCTATTGGTTTTGTGTCGTGAGACATTTTTTTTTAGTAGATGTATTAATTATTCCTCTTATAGGTTTTGTGTCCTGAAACATTGTTTTCTATGAGATGTGTTGATGGTTCCTCCTCTAATCTGTGTGTCATGAGACATTGTGGTCCAGAAGATGATTTATTGGTTCTTCCCTTAAGTTGTGTGACATGAGACCTCGTAGTCAGGGAAATGATTTGAGATGGATGCTATGTATATTTCCTTATGATTATTTTGAGAGAGAGAATTTTGGATTGTATTCTCTTCCTTAGGTTTTGGTTCATGAGACCTATGGATTGGTCAGGAAGATTGATCTTGAGAGAATGAAAAACTAACTCACTAGATAATAGGGAGTGTTGAAAAATAATGTATCTATGGTTGGAATTTTTGATGGAAAACATAAAGAAGAAATGAATTTTTTGGTATCCTACAAGTCAACTCAAATAGCCCTACAAGTCAGTGTTGAGTCCCAAACTTACATCTTCCCTACATCCCTTTTTAGCCTTTTTCTTCAGTTACCTGAACCTCTAAGCTATCAAACCATTGCATATTATTTTTAAATGAGCATATAAATGGTTTCCTAGCTATGTTTTGTGACTGTTGTTTGATTTAGATTTTTGTTCAACCAGTTACGGAATCTGTCACTTTCCGCAGCCAGAATCAGTTTCTGCAGCCTTTTTGTTAAACTCTATGCTACAGGTGTCTATTGAAGAACTCAACCACATGGGCAAGCTACAAAGGATGTGGACATGGAACGTGTCCCCTTGGTTCAGCCAAATCATCCACAGAAGCCGCGGTCAAAGCCGATCAAACGGTGGTCAACACAAGGAGTTTAGCGGTGACACTACTCTGTTTTCATCACGAGGAGGATTGTGTGGCAAGGTCCTGAGTTTTAGGAGGTGTGCTAACACCTAGGGATTTCTCGTGGACCAAATCCAACAAACCACCTCCTTGGATTTACTTCCCACGACTACCATGCTGCTAAAATTCCGATTATGGTCTTTTACGTGTCTGGCTACTAGCGCAGACCGTATGAATTAGTTATGTATTTTCTGCTATAAATAACGCATCTTCATATGCGTATAGCCTGTTAGTTGTTGTTATGTAATCTTGACTATTTGTACGAGCCATCGAGCCGAGACTTAGTTTCTATTTTATGACTGCATTGCAATATATGAGAAGACACTGATTTTGAGTCCAAATTCGTGATTGGTTCTGATTGACCGAGGTTGCAGAGGGCCCATGTACACCAAGGTCCTGTAGTTGATGTATAGCTTTATGTTTTTCTTCATTTTATGCTTTTGATACCATAGATATTTTCTGTATATATTAACTTGCTCATGGTATTTATGTTATTTGTTGTCCATAGTTTCTTTTATGCTTTTAATTGGTTGTCAACTAATCAGTGTTTGCATTTCAGGTTCTAATAGGAAGCCTGGGCAGTGCATATAGTTTTTGATGACTAATGACATGATGGAATTATCTTGTCCTACTGTTGATTTGTTTTATTGGTTCTAATTCCAGCATTGTTTGTTTCTTTAGCTTTGCTTTGTTCATTTACTTTTCTACAAGGTAGATATTAGACTATTCGTATCATTCTTCAGTTACCTCCTATAGCCATAGCGAGTCGAATGGTGAGGGATTGAGTGTGAATGTATAGTTTGATACTAGTTTATTTACTTTTGCAAGTTAGTGATTAGATTACTCATAACATTCTCGGTTACCTCCTATAGCTAGAGCAAGTCGAATGGTGAGGGATTGTAGGATGAATGTGTAGTTTAATCTTAGTTTTATTTTATGCAATTTAGATATCAGATTACTCAATTTGTGTATGATTACCTCCTATAGCCAGAGCGAGCCGAATGGTGAGGGGTCAAAAATGAATTGATGTGATATGATTTAGTTTACTTTGCTTACAGTTTTTAAATTGCTTTGAGTTTAGTCGTTTCTTTTCTTTACACAGCAGCAAGGATATTGGGTTCCATAGTCACTAGTTCACTATTTTGTTAATTAGAATCTAGGCACATCTTGATTTCGTCATTAAAAGTTTGAACACCTTTGGAACACTTTGAAGTTTGGAAATTATTTTAAAGGCCACCATTACCTTGAATACTTTTGTCCATACTTGATTACTAGAATCACCATCTCACATTAGGGAATTAACAAGAAGATAAATCCAAAAACAAATCAAAAACTAAAAACGATAAAGAAATAAGAAAATGGTTATCTTGCATAGATAGTGCACTTCACTTCAACAGTTTACGACTCTCGGATTGACAATTTATATAGCAATTTAGAACACACTAAATTGACCAAACAGTCAGCTTCAAGAAGGATTGTATTTCATCCCCATTATGGATAACTAGCCCTCATATAGTTCCTATATATTAGAGCTCATTGATCATGGTTCATCCCATTAATTTATCAAGAAATTTGACCTTCAACTATAAGAAGAAGACTCCACACATGCGAGGAAGAAGAAAGGCTCACTAGATTTGTGAACTTTTTGTCTTGGGCATTTCACATATCTTATAACTACTATCTTGTGTTAACTAGAAGGTTGAAAAAATTCAAAGATGTGGATACTTCTGCTGACTGCAACTTTTCTCCTTTAAGGTGATGTTCTTTGAAACTTATAGGGTTACTTTAGCACCATTTTTGGCCTCTTGTGACAGTGACATGTTGTAGCAAACAACAACCCCCCCATTTTTCTTAATCTTTCAGACATAATAAATAATTGGGACCCTTTGATTTTTATTGTTTCCAAGAAACACATTACGTCACTTTAATAATAAGACTGGTACGAACTTAAAAAAAAAATGCAAAAAATTACAAATATAATAATAAATACAGAGATGCAAAAGAAATAACACTTCATTTCATTGTATCAAATAATGAAATAAGATTACAAATAGAATGGCAATAAACTACCTCGAGTGATGGTAACTTATCTCTGAGAAGTGATGTGGCGGGTACATACCTCTGAACTATGTTACAATGAGGCTCGAAGTCCTATTTATTATTGATAAATAATGGAAAACCCTAAGCATCCAAAATCCTAACCCTAGGAGATGAAGCGCCAAAACGATGGACCTATTTGGGTAAATTGGTACATCAACTTCGTGGGGTCATAACTTTGGCATACGATCTTTGTTTTATGTGCACAATACCTCGTTAGAAATATAAATCCAAGAACTAAAAATTTCAAATGGAAAAAACCAATAAAGAACCCATGTTTGCCCCAATTTTCCCAAAAAAGAGTCATTTAGGGCCTCAAAACGGTTCTAGAAGTTCAGGACCCAAAAAAATGCCAAAAATAGTAAATTGTGCTACACTTAAGGAAACTAAAAAGTTGAAAGAGATAGTGGTGGGGTCCATGTGGAATATGAGGGTGGCCACCAACATCCACCTGGATCAAAGACAAATGGAAAATAAGTTTGAAGTCGGTCTCGAAATGATTTTCAAAAGAAAACTTAAGTTAATTCTTCATCGGGACAAATGTTATTAGAGTTACTTTATTGGAATTTTTTATAAAACATTATGATATTTTCTTCCTTGAAATGTGATTACTCGATATTCTAAAAGGGTTGAAATCCTGAGATAAGATTCTCAATGATATGAATTGAGGCCTTTTCTTATCAGGGCTTTTTGTATCAAAACATTTTTATGAAAGGTTATGAGATGTTTACTCTCTGAGATTCCACTTTTAGAGGCCCTTTTCCTTTATATTTGGAACTTTCTTATTGGGTCATTTTATATTGGAGCTTTGCATATTGTAACAATTGTTTAATAAAACTTATGAGAAAAGGTTCTTTTGAGAAAACTCTTATAGCAAAAAGTTGATATATCAAAGCTTTGTTTATCATAAGTTAGTTATCTCAAAGCCTTGTTTCTCGGAGCTTTTTCTTCTCAGAACATCTATCTCAGATCTTTCCATATAGGAGAAGTGTGATAACGTAAGTCTATTTCAAGTTCCCCTCTAATATCTTTGCTTTGAGATCCAAAGTGGCAATCTTCACGTGGCCTGCCATATTTTTTCTTAAATGATTTAATGTGATATTAATTAGCCTCGAATGTATAAATGTTTTACATTTAATAAGATTTGGTTTCCTCAATCCATTTCTAAAAGGAACTTTAATGCTATGTTTCTATCTTGTGCCATTCTTAGTTTCTACAAATAGTGCCTCTGCTAAGTATTTGCCTCTATCTTCTACAGGTAAGCTTGAACCATTGACACATTGAAGAAATGAAGAAATGAGGCAAGGGTAAGAAAAAGGCTCCTCAACAGCAACCTGCAGGTCCATTTGTGGAAGAAGTGGATGAGAAAAATCCAAGAGCCAACCTATTTTCAGATAATGTATGTGATCCAGGTGGATATTGGTGGCCACCCGCCTATTCCACTTGGACCCTCACCATTATTTCTTTCAATTTTTCAGTTTCCTTAATTGTAGCACAATTTACTACTTTTGGTAGTTTTTGTGTCCTAAACTTCTGGAGCCATTTTGAGGCCCTAAACGATGTTTTTTGGCAAAATTCCTCTAGCGATTATAAAGGTAGTTGTGTCAGCAGTTGTATTCATTAGAAATATATTTCCAACGAGGAATCATACATGTCAAACGGAGATAATATGACCAAGTTACGACCCCAGGAAGTTGGCTTCCCAACTAACCCCAAAGGGGCCCATAAACTCTTTGTGTTACATCTCCTCGGGTTAGGGTATTCATTGTTTAGGGTTTTCTCTTATTGTTCAATAATAAAAATGCCATTGAGCCTCATTGTAACTCAATTCAGAGGCATGTAGCCACCACATATCTTCTTAGAGATAAACTACCATCGCTCGAGCTATCTTATTTCCATTATATTTTGTAATCATCATTCAATATTTTTCTATTAATCAAATGAAGTGTTTTTCTGCTGCATCTCTATGGTTATGAGTATATTTGTAAGTTGTTGTGTTCCTATTTAATTTTGGATCAATGGTATCAGAGGGTTCTTCTCTTTCTCTATTTTTCTTTGCATGTCCCCAACGAGGTCAGGGTATAATGAGTTAGGGCTCATTCTAGTTGAACCATTACAAGATCATCCTTGCAAAACCCGACGACCTCGCATGGAAGAAGAAAAGAAAGAGGAGGGGGCAAGAGATCCTTTAAAAATGTTGCTTGAAGAAGCCCTCGAGCGACAAAGGGATGGGATGATGGATAACATTGCCCAGATCCTTTGACGACTACCCACAGACAATGCATCTTCATCCATCAGCCACTCTAGAGGTGCCACTCCTTTTAAGGTACAAGTTACTTTTGATATTCTGATATCGAAGGCATCATAGATGCAGATGTCGTAGATAAATGGTTAAATCTATGGGAAGGATATTTATTATTTCATGACTTTTCTAATCGTGAAAAGATTACGTTTTCATTTCTCAAAACTGCCCCACATGTCAAGGACTGGTGGGAAACCTACTATGAACAAAAGGACGAGAGTGAACCCAGACTCTTTTCAGCTGCACCCACTTGGAATTCTTTCTGAGATGCCACCAATGATCAATATTATCCTGTCAGAAGCTATGAAGATAAATACATAAAGTGGACCATGCTATAGCAGCAAAGGGACCAAGATGTGTTGGATTTCACAAATACTTTCCATACCCTTTGTTGATTAAAAGATGATTTGAGGTTGTCACTGATGTCAACCCAAGCAGCACAAGTGGCTACCCTGATCTTGCAAGGGAATTTTGAGTTGACAAATTACTCTATTTTGAGTCAAGGATCTTCTATATGGATTCTACTCGTCGAGATGTTTCCGTTGATATATGGCATGCCAAGTAATTCTTCACGGTTTGAGAGATATCCATGTTTGAAGTTAGTAACCCTAGTTAGTGGTCTAAACCCTATGGGGTCTTGGCATGGCACTCATAATTGGTTTTGGTCATTGAATATTCAATAATTAATTAATTTTTAAGCTCCTAAATCCCTCCAACGTTCTCTATAGAAGGCCCTCTCAACTCTATAAAAAGAAATCTCATATATCCTCCAAAAGTAGTGATCGTGGAATTTTCGCTATAACTTAATTTCTGCAAAGTCTTAGATTCAGAAATTAAAACCCATTTGATTCACAATCTTGATGAACTTCATGACCAAATTTCAAATCTTGTTTCACTATATTTTCAGAGATATGATCTGTGGAAGTTAGGGTTTTTGCGAGCTCCCGAATTTCATCTCAAAGAAGTGACCTTGGGAAAATTGTCATAAATCTCTCTCTGAGAAGAGGATTGGAATTCTATTAATAGTGGTGGATAGTGCACGGACTTTAGTTTTCTATTTATCAATTTTAGAGCCATAGGAGGAAACAATCACATGTGGTACGTCATACAAGTTCGCTCTACTGAACTAGTCCATAATTAGGTCATTATGAGAGATTGGGCATAAATTTTCCTTGAAGAGTCCAAATTGGGTCAAACCTATGGCATTGGAAAGAAGACTCAAAGGGATACTACAGGACCAAAGTTCAAATATTGGGGATTTGAAATCATAGATATACATCAGATTAAATATCGTGCTCCAAGAAGGCAAGAAAAAACTAGATCAAGTGATGTCAAGGGGTGCAAAGGACTAGACTTTCTAGGGTAGCAAAGAGAAAGGTGCAACAAAATGATGCAGCAGAGGTAAGCTACAGGTAAGTATCTTCTGTATATGTCTGTTAATATTTTAATTACATTAGGTTATTTGTATTCTAATTTGTTTTTTTTTAGCACTCGCATATGCTCCGTAGGATGAGGTAAGTTTTGTTATTATCATGTCATGGGTATTTCCTTGAAGACTTTTTGCGGATATTATATATTCATCACGAGAAGACTCAATGCATAATCTAATGTTCTAAAGAGTGAGAAAGGGTAGCATGACAAGAGCAGCTATCAAGGTGCATAACAGCTGTAAGAAGTTCACCACATGAAGTCTTTAAGTGGGAAGCACTGCATACAATCATTGTAAAAGTTGTACAAGTGTCTATCTACCAAGAGTTGAATAGGTAGTGTTGGGAGGTCTAGGTTCATCACTAGGTGGTTGTGTCATAGTTGGGGTTATGGTCTAGTGTGTTTTCTTCTTCTACATCATTATATATCATTGTAAAGTGGACCATTTTCCTTGGTACAGAATCTGTTCTTCTTTTATTCTTCTATAGGGTGGTAGGGTGGTGCTAGGCTGGTGCGTGAAGTCACCAATAGGTTCAAGCCTGTGAAAAATTCAGGGTGGTAGAGTGGTGCTAGGTTGAGTTGTAGCTCATTGGGTGTTGGGGCATCCGTTCAGTTGACTACTGAAGACTCTCGGGCATTGGAGTGTCCATCCAATGGGAGCTGTAGAAGAATGATTTTCTAGAATACTAGGAAGTTTTTTCTTTCATTTCAATTAGGGATGAATATTAAATAATTTATTAGAAAAGCGTTCGGTGGTTTATGACCCAGAGGGGGTTTTCCACCTAAAATATTTGTGCCTCTTGTGTTCTTTTATTTACTATTATTACTGCATAAATGTTAATAATAATTGAAGATTAACTAATGTTCTAAAAATATTTAAAAGTACTAATTGCTAAGGAATACTGATTCACCCCCTCCCCCCCCCCCCCCAAGTATTCTCCAACAATTGGTATCAGAGCTTGGTTCCTTGAATAACAATTTAACAACTGGGAACATACCAAGAATTGTGTACCTCTATTCAATGAAAATAATTATGCATTTTGGAAAGGAATAATGGAGGTCTATCTCTTTGTGCAAGGTTAAAAAGTATGGGACACTGTTCAAAATGGCTTTACACCAACTGCGGATGAACAAGGTAAGAAGAATTTGGTAAATGATGAAAAAACAAAGAATATTATTATCAGTGGACTTGTTGAATCTGCTTATCAGAAGGTGTTGGGTTGTAAAACTACCAAAAATGTATTGGAAAAGCTTGAGAATATATATGCAAGTGACTCAAATGTCAAAGAAGAAAAGCTTCAAATCTACAAAGAAAAATTTGAGCAACTCAAAATGAAAGAAGATGACAACATTGTTGCATACTTCCAACACATTGATGAAATAACCAACACTCTGGAAGGATTGGGAGAGCCTATTGATGAAAAGACTATTATATGAAAGATTCTTAGAACATTACCAGGACGATTCAACCCAAAGGTATCGGTTTTAGAATACAGTACAAATCTGGACAAACTCAGCAAAGAGGAATTACATGGAGTTCTCATGGCATATGAAATGAGACTTGATGAAGAAGAGGGTACTTCACATCTAAAAACTACGTTCGCTGCATTTAAGAAAACCAATAAGGACAAACAAGCTTCAAAGGCAAAGACCTGCACCTACACCTACAAGTGTGAAGAAAAGATGAAGAAGGTTTTTCAGATGGAGAATATGCTTACTTTACGAGAAAACTAAAAATTGGTAAGGGAAAATTCAAAGGTAAACTTTCATTGATATGTTTTGGTTGTGGTGAGGTCGGGCATTTCGCAGCAAAATGTCTGAACAGAAGTGATGGAAACTCAAAAGGAAAGAAAGGCTTTAAGGAATTCAACAAGCAATGCAAGAAGAAAGGATTCAAAAGGAACTTTCTGTCTAAAGAAGATAGCTCATCATCCAATGAAGATAGCGACAATGAAGAAGAAGCCAATGAGAGAGTATTGTTTATGGCCAAGCACAATAAACAAGAGGTATCAAACAATGAAGAAGAAGGGTTGACCATAGAAGAATTTTCTAAGGAGGAAATCAAGCTTGTAAAAGAGCTCAAGGCTGAGAAGATCCATTCCAATACTCTTGAAGAAAAAGTACAAGGTCCCAAAATTGAAGTTGAAGAACACAAATGTATTGAAGAGTCACTTCAAAAGAAGTTGGAAGAAAGCAACCAAGAAAGGGAAGCATCATAAGCTGAAGTAGTCTTTCTGCGTAAGGAAGTGAAGAAGGAAAAAATTGTCCAAAACTATGCCAACAACTCAAGGGTGTTGGAAGAACTCATCGACAAACAACGATCTTACAACGACAGAATTGGTCTTGGTTACAAAGAAGAAGTAAGACATTCTACAACAAAATACAACGAACCTATGAGATTTGATAGTGATGTAGACTTCATTGGACAAGATTCGCAAGAAAAACCTTGGAAGACAATTCCCCGACAAAGATTTCCATCTAGGTACCAACATATTTTTCATGGCTATTGTTACTCATGTGGAAAATTTGATCATAAAGTTGTAGAATGTTGCATGTACCCTAGGAACCAATACAATTCCAGGAGATCTGTCAAACATGAACCTCCTAGGGCTCAATGAAACATCAATATATTTGAACATTTAATAAGTAATATTGAATGTTACAAATGTTGAAACTTTGGACACATAACTAGAGACTGCAGACTTGAAAATCCTCCAGAAGAATCTTCGAAGCCACAGAACAAACGAACATGGAAGAAGAAGATCACTGATTATTATGCTCTTGCTCTCAAGGCTGAAAACAACAAATATGTGCGGTATGTTGATAGCAATTTCTCAACGCATATGACTAGAGATAGAAAGAAATTTGTATCTCTGAAAGAGAAGAAGGATGGAACCGTGTCCTTTGGAAATGATGGATCTTCAAATTTTATAGGATCAGGTACCATAAGCCTCGGAAGCAAAGATGCTCTAGCCAAGAATGTTCTATTGGTTGAAAACATGAATTACAACCTGCTCAGTGTTGGACAAATGTGTGATCAAGGACACAGAATGCTATTCAACTCCACAAAATGTGAAATCAAGAAAGGTAGGTAAGGCAAAATTGTGGCTATAGAAACTCGAGCTCCAAACGAAATATATGT
The DNA here is from genome assembly GCA_000404065.3 of Pinus taeda. Taxonomy (NCBI): domain Eukaryota; kingdom Viridiplantae; phylum Streptophyta; class Pinopsida; order Pinales; family Pinaceae; genus Pinus; species Pinus taeda. Next base: position 10,594 of record APFE031186263.1, read on the forward strand.
TCTGGATGAAGCAAGTAAAGGATGTCTACTAGCTAAAGAAGATGAAAGCTGGTTGTGGCACAAACGAATGGGTCACATAAACTTTGACAATATTGTCACGATAAGAAAAAAGGAAGCAGTACGAGAAATTCAAAAATATCAAAAACTTCCAACACACTATGTGAGGCCTGTCGGCATGGAAAGCAGACAAAATTCGGATTTAAAACAAAAGAACACTTTGCATCACATCCATTGGAATTGATACACACTGATCTATGTGGTCCTATGGGAACAAAAGGCTTAGATGGAGAATTATATTTCATGTCAATGATAGATGACTATACCAGGATGACAGTCGTCAGTTTCCTAAAGAAAAAATCTGAAGCATTTGAATGACTTAAGATCTACAAGGAGTTGGTCAAAAATGAAATTGATTTAAAAATAAAGTGTCCAAGATCAGATATTGGTGGAGAATTCACTTCCAAAATATTTCAGCAATACTGTGACGAAAATGGAATAAAAAGACAATTTTCAATAACACAAACACCTCAGCAAAATGGAGTTGCTGAAAAAAATAACAGAACTGTACAGAAAATGGGTAGAACAATGCTGAAGGACACAAAATTGGATTAAAAATTATGGGTTCAAGCAATTGATATGACAACTTTCATTATCAATAGAAGTATTCTCAGAAATATTTTCAATAAGACCCCATATGAATTATAGAAAGGAAAACCGGCTAATGTAAAATATTTCAGAATCTTTGGAAGCAAATTTTATATCAAAAGAGAAGATCAAAAGTTAGGTAAGTTTGAATCACGTGTTGACGAAGGTATCTTTGTTGGTTACTCATGCAAAAGAAAGGCCTATAAATGCTATAATATAAGACGAAAACGTATAGTGGAGAGCATAAATGTTACATTTGACGAAGCTAATGTTCTAACGAATAATGATGAAGATTTAAAATATTTAAAACTTGAGAAAGAGGCTGAAAAAGGTACAGAGAAAATTCTAGAACAAGAAGCAACTGTCAACCAGGAAGAAGTAAATAATAATCAACTAGATATACAGGAACAACAACAAGAAGCTCCTCCAAAAAGAACAAAATAATGGATTCAAATGAACCATCCATCAAATCAAAGCATTGGTGACATAAATGCAGGAATTGGAGCAAGAAAAGGTCGACAACTTCATTCATCACAACAAGCTCACATTACTTTTCTAGCAACCTTTGAGCCTAGTAGTTTTGAGGAAGCCAGCTAGAATGAAAACTGGGTAGCAGCTATGAATGAAGAATTGGATCAAATCGAGAAGAATAACACCTGGGAATTAGTTCCACGACCAAAAGATAAAAATGTCATTGGGACTAGATGGGTGTTCAGGAACAAATTGAATGAAGATGGATAGGTTACTAGAAACAAAGCAAGATTGGTTTGCAAAGGCTATGCACAAGTGGAAGGAATTTATTTCGACGAAACATTTGCACCAATTGCCAAAATGGAAGCCATCTGGATGTTTCTCGCCTATGCATGTTCAAGAAAAATAAAATTCTACCAAATGGATGTTAAGTCAGCATTTCTAAATGGAGAATTAGAAGAAGAAGTTTACATCGAACAACTTGAAGGTTTTCTACTATCATAAAAAGAAGAATATGTTTACAGGTTAAAGAAGGCTCTATATGGTCTTAAGCAGGCTCTGGGTCTTGACAGATATCGACGTCAACAAGGGTTCAATAAAGGTACTGTTGATAGCAATATTTATGTACAAATAGATAAAGATAATTTAACAATCATTGAAGTATATGTGGATGATATAATCTTTGGTAGCAATGATGATCGATTAAGTAAGAACTTTGCTACAAAGATGCAAAGTGAGTTCAAGATAAAATTTACTTGGTTTTGTGTCAGGGGGAGTTACCCTTTGCCACTAATGTCAAAGGGGGAGAGAAGGCAGTAGGAAGAGGTGCCCTTATCTCAAGGGGAGTACTTGTGTTGCCATCAATGCCAAAGGGGGAGATTGCTGATCTAAAGATGATCTGAGGTTGTTATTGATGTCAACCCAAGAAGCTCCAAGGGCTACCTTGATCTTGCAATGGAATTTTGACTTGACAACTTACTCGATTTTGAGTCAAGGATCATCTATATGGATTCTACTCGTCAGGATGTTTCCGTTGATATATGGCATGCCAAGTAATTCTTCATGGTTTGAGAGATATTCATGTTTGAAGTTAGTAACCCCAGTTAGTGGGCTAAAATCCTATGGGGTCATGGAATGGCACTCATAATTGGTTTTTGCCATTGAATAGTCAATAATTAATAATTTTTTAAGCTCCTAAAATCCCTCCAACATTCTCTTTAGAAGCCCCTCTCAACTCTATAAAAAGAAATCTCATATATACTCCAAAAGTAGTGATCATGGAATATTCGCTATAACTTCATTTTTGCGAAGTCTTAGATTCTTAAATTAAAACCCATTTTATCAGAAATCATGATTAACTTCTTGATCAAATTTCAGATCTTGGTTCGCTATACTGTCAGAGATATGATCTATGGAAGTTAGGGTTTTCGCAGCCTCTCGAATTTCATCGCAAAGAAGTGACCTTGGGAAAATCGTCATAAATATCTCTCCGAGAAGAGGATTGGAAATATGTAAAAAGTGGCAGATAGTGCATGGACTGTAGTTTTCTTTGTATAAATTTCAGAACCGAAGGAGGAAACAGTCACATGTGGCACGTCGTACAAGTTCGCTCTTCTAAACTAGTCCATAATTAAGTCATTGTGAGAGAATGGGCATAAATTTGCCTTGAAGAGTCCAAATTGGGTCAGGCCTATGGCATTGGCAAGAAGAATCAGAGTGCTACTACAGGACCGAAGATCACATATTGGGGATTTTAAATCACAGAGATAGGTCAGATTAAATATCGTGCTTCTAGAAGGCAAGACAAAACTAGATCAAATGTTGTCAACGGGTGCAAAGGACTAGACTTTCTAGGGCAGCAAAGAGCAAGGTGCAACAAAATGATGCAGCAGAGGTAAGCTACAGGTAAGTATATTCTGTATATGTATTTTCATATCTTAATTGCATTAGGTTCTTTGTACTCTAATTTTTGTTTTTGTTTAGCACTGACATATGCTCTACAGGATGAGGTAAGTTTTGCTATTATCATGTCATGGGTATTTCCTTTAAGACTTTTTGTAGGTATTATATATTCATCAAGAAAAGACTCAATGCATAATCTAATGTTCTGAAGAGTGAGAAAGGGTATCATGACAAGAGAAGCAATCAACATGCATAATAGTAGCAAGAAGTTCACCACATGAAGTCTTCAAGTAGGAAGCACTGTATACAATCATTGTAAAAGTATCATTGTATAGAGACATTGTAAAAGCATATTTGTAAAAGTTATACAAGTGTCTATCTACCAAGAGTTGAAGAGGCAGTGTTGGGAGGTCTAGGATCATCATTAGGTGGTTGTGTCATAGTTGGGGTTATGGTTTAGTGTGTCTTCTTCTTCTACATCATTCTATATCATTGTAAAGTGGACCATTTTCCCTGGTACATGAGTCCATTCTTCTTTTATTCTTCTATAGGGTGGTAGGGTGGTGCTAGGATGGTTCATGAAGTCAGCAATAGGTTCAAGCCTATGAAAACTTCAGGGCAGTAGGGTGGTGCTAGGTTGAATTGTAGCTCATTGGGTGTTGGGGCATTCATTCAGTTGATAATTGAAGAATCTCGGGCGTTGGAGCGTCCATCTAGTGGGAGCTAGAGAATAATGATTTTCTAGAATTCTAGGAAGTTGTTTCTTTCATTTCAGTTGGGGTTGAAGATTAAAGAATTTATTAGAAAAGCATTCGGTGGTTTTTGACCTGGAGGGGGTTTTCCACCTAAAATATTTGTGCCTCCTATGTTCTTTTATTTGCTCTTATTATTGCATAAACGTTAATAATAATTAAAGATTAACTAATGCTCTGAAAAGATTTAAAAGTGCTAATTGCTAAGGAATACTGATTAACCCCCCACCCCCCTCTCATTATTTTCCAACACCCTTCGCACGAAGCTAGGTATCAAGGATATTAAGCGACATTTGGTGCTCAAGTACCGCAACTGTCTACACAAGTACATTTAGGACGAGATGGAGTTCCTAGACATTTCCTCACTCGGCACGACGTATGAATACGTTGTAAAGATTGAGTAGAAGTTTAAACAGAAGAAGTGGGACTTTGGACCTGCGAATCCAAAGCAAGGAAAAGGTGCCCCCAAACCATAGAACAAGGGACCAAGCCAAAGTAGGGCTACCCAAGACAACCCCCTGAGGCTGAAAGTAAAGAAAAACACCACGCAAACGAAGAAGGATATAGAAAATGGTGTGAGTTCCATAAGAGCTCCACTCACAGTACAAGTGAGTGTCGAGCCAAGCAGTCACTAGTGGTGAAACTGAAGGCTTCCGAGTTAGACATGGGTTCCAACTTTGAATTAGAACCCAATAAGGGGACTAACAAAGGGAAGCAGATCATTGATGTGGAGCCCAGTCCCACCGTGGCCACCACAAAGATCCATAAAATTGAGCTTGAAGATCCAAAGGAGGGGGAACGCCTCTTCCACTCATAGATGTGGGTGAAGGGTTCTCCGCTGCATTTCATTGTCGACAGTGGGAGCCAAAAGAACCTCATTTCAGAAGAAGTCGTGAAGCAGCTGGGTATAAATACTACAGCACATCCACAACCATACACCATCAGGTGGCTTCACCAAGGAAGAGATCTTCACGTTAGCTAGCAGTGTCACCTTCCCTATAGCATTAAGCCCTTCACTGATGAGGTATTGTGTGATTTTGCTCCTCTTGAAGTTTCTGATGTATTGTTAGGAAAACCATACTTGTGGAGGCGACATGTTGTATATGAGTCTAGATTCGTCTAACAATAATGTCAAAAAGGGATTCCTTTCAAACATTGAAGGAATAAAATTCCTCCAACATGAAAGTCCCTTGCTAGTTAAGTAGAGGAAAGATAATGACTAGATGATTGTTGAGTACTCTTGATCACAAATAAAATCCCTAAAAACTAGACGTTTTTATTATCAATATAAAACATTTCAAGCATCAAGGACATAGCTAAATATCTTAACCGAATAACTAGAGTAATCATCAAAATTAACTCCTTCCATAAATTCACAAATAGCATATGCTACAAGATAATAAAGAAATCAACAGAAACCAAGGATGAAAGAAAATAGTAGCAAAATTCCCATTAATAGGAAGTATCAAGTGGAAAAAATGTTAATTTACAATACAAAAGATGCAAGAATTTGAGCATCCCATCGAGTCAAATCATAATTCAATGGAGATTTGAGTAAAAGGGCATAATTATTTAGAAATTGGTTTCTTATTAAAAGAAAAAATATTTAACAATGTATAATGTTAAATGATATTCTCGCTTGCAATAAATGTCTCGTAGATCTAGAAGAATAAAAAAGGTTTAAGATTCTCATGTTTAGCCTAGTGTGATTAATGAAGTTATGGTGTTCAGATCATACTATTTATATATTGTTAAATGTATCTTGAACTGAAGACAATACATATGTTTGTCTTTATTTTGTGTTGGTTGAATGTCTTAGGAAGCAAGAGTTTTCATATCAAGAGTAACTTAGGAGATGAATTCCATGTATAAGAAATAATTAGATGACATGAAGCTCATGGTGATACTAATAATCTTGCTCTAATTATTGTTTTAAGTGTTTGATAAGGATAACCCAAGAAATGGTGTCTTGGATAAATTCTATTACATATATAGGGTGGGGGCTCTTTCAATGGAAAGAAAGTTTCTACTCAAATAAAAAACCCTTTATTATAGGAAGGATTTTGGTAGGTACTAAATGAAAATATTTTAAACTAGTAATTTTTTTTGTCCTTAATGAGATCTCTAACAGTGATTTTTATCAATTATGTGGGGATACTTTAATGGAAAGAAAGGTTAATGCTCTGATAAGAATCCATTCATTCTTAGAAGGATTTTGGCATGTACTAAATCAAAATCTCTTAAACACGATAATTTTTTTAGCCTAATTTATCTCTAATAGTGATTGTTATAGCTTCTAGGTACTAAGGATCCCTAGGGATTCTAGATTTTAAACTCTTGTCTACTGAGTCAACGCTTAGTTTGTCGTATTATCTTGAGAAAAGGCTATGAAAATTTAGACATAAGAGCTCCATCTCATATGTAGGTAAGAGGAAGGCTATTTCAATATGTGTGTGTCTGTGTGTGTGTGTGTGTGTGTGTGGTAGTAGTAGTAGTAGTAGTAGTAGTAGTAGTAGCAGAATGCAGTATAATGCCACTTTTGTCATTCATTGTATAAAAACATCTAATGAAGAAAATGTTTGAAGATGTCAACCTTCAGAGGCTAAAACCTGATGTTTCTCCCAAGCCATGGATGTCTAGGAATTTAGGTATGAAAGTAGAATTTTTTGAATAAGAATTACTATTCATAAACCCAACAAGGACTCCTTAGAAATTTACTAAGCCCGGGATTTGTTTGGATTTCATTCTTGTTTTGGATTATATCTAGCAAGATATTTGTGGTAATTGTTAGTGTCAGTATCTGCATACTTCCATCAGGGATCAAATCTGCTCTTTGCATTTTCATTTTAGGGGTCTCATATTGAAATTTTTGCATCATTTCATTAAGTCATGTCAAGATGATCCACTGATGGTTGTCTTCTCCTTAGAAAATCCAATTTCTCCCTCATAAATTACACTTGCTGACCCATCTCCAGGTTGTATTCAGTCATAGTTTCAGAGTCAAATGCAATCATGTTTCCATTAGGTCTTAGGACATGTTTTCACTTGCTTTTAGGGTACATTTCCAAGGTCAAAGGCATGATTTAAAAGTGTAAATAAAGGTTAGCAAGGGTATGAGGATGACAAATAAATCAAGAGTTATTGCTAGTAAGTCATAGTCACTGTAAAATTATCTCTTTAACTAATGTAATTTTCACCTCAAAAACATGTTTTTGAGGTGAAAACATAGTGTTGTCATTATGATACATATGTTGTACTTGCTGGCAACCCACTCATCTTAGATGATAAATTATAGTGCAGAAAAGTTCATGGAATTTTATGCAGAGAAAAGTTTATTTCATGTGGAGAAAAGTTCACGGAATTTTATGCAGAGAAAAGTTTATTTCATGTGGAGAAAAGTTCACGGAATTTTATGCAGAGAAAAGTTTATTTCATGTGG